>OMLP01002216.1:0-10085 GCA_900302685.1 Spondyliosoma cantharus
ACAACAACTATTATTGGAGATACAGATCCATATTTAGAGAACCATTGATTTCTCTCCTACCTGCCTTCTTGTACCACTCCAGACATCCCAAACAGGCCAAAGTCTGTAATGACTACCTTATTGGTGTCATAGAACACATTTTTTGACTTCAGATCCTTGTGAATGATGCCTTTGGCATGCAGATATCCCATTCCCTGTAGAGGAAATGACAAAACATTTCTATGATTAGAAATCTGACGTGAGGGGTAGCTGACATTTTTATGACACTATGGGTTGATTTCTTGGAATAAAAAAGAATAATGTCATTCTTAAATAAAGATGAAGGTAAATACCAGGTGTCAGGTATAGTGATACATCATTCTCTTGTCTAAAAACAGTCATTACTATGTATTACCATTTAGGTGTGTATGTTTTATGTGTGTATGTGTTTTTTAACATCAACACTAAACACAAAGAAACATTTTTATACATTTGGATAAGACTAACAAATATACTGAGAGACACACTTTACAGTTAAAATATACACGTCAGCACTCTCTGGTGGACAAACTCAATATTGTGATGCTACAATCAAATGACTGTGTCTGGAGTGGAGTGCAGAGAGCCTCACACAGACCCAATGTCCTCTGCCCTCAAGGGCATGAAGGATGTCAGCAAAGACATGGTACAGCCCCAAGAGATCTGGCCCCATCACCAATCTTCTGCCGTCAACCTCTCTACAGCTATAACTTCACTGCAGTCCTGATTTACAGGATTCCACATTGCTATATAATGAGTTTTATTAATAACCCTAACACAATGACATAAAATACAGTTTTGTTCATATTTAATGTTACTTGATATCCTTTTATTTGATTAGTTCATATAAAAAGCTCTTAGCGCTTCCGTTGGTTCTCATAATATAATGAGCAAGTTTCCAATTTGCAAGCAAGTATAATACAATTAGTCTAAACAAATCAAATGATTCCCCTTTAAGTAACAGGCCAGTTCTCTCTCCACACAAAGAATTAATTAGTAATCAGTACAAGAGGGCCAAGGATACTCTTTCTTCCATAACACGTCTCCTAGACTATAAAACCTTACAACATGCTGGTTCTGGTCTCTTGTCCTCCAGTTCATGCCTCTTAGCTCTGGCTTTTAACTCAACACCTTTTGGGCTCCTGTTTGTGAAAGCCAGGGGCCCATCGTCCAACAAGAATCTTTGGGAATTGGCTTTTTTACTTTTACTGAGAGCCAAATATAGACTCCTAAAAGGTACCCAACCAGCCTGTCATTTACTCTATGAGTAATCTTTAATTTTATAATCTTACTTTTTTTTGTATAGTTAAGTTTTTGACCCAAAAATAACTTTTTGGCTCCATGAATCCCAACTTTGACTTTCATGTTGAGTTTGAAGTGTGTTTTATGATTAGTTAACGAGGCAATTAAGCTTGTCTTTTATTGATAAAAGAGAGAAACTTGAAGTCAGACCATGTAGGATTGTATTTTTCAGTTTAGTGGGAGAATAGGTGTAACAATATTTGCTTTCCTTAGTTAATTTTGTTCATTTATTGGACTAAAAGCTGGCATATATTTCTCAGCTGAAACTACGGGGGCAAACCGGCTATCACTTCTTAAGGTACAAAGTGGTATTTGGAGATAGGAAAGGCTGGGTCTAGCTGGTTAGCATGCTAACTTCAGTAGACATCTCTGCAATACAATACATAGATGTCTTTAACATAACATCTACACTGTTGTTTATTCACACAGTGTCTATAATGTTTGTTAATTTTTTTAATGTTTGAAACTAAAATTCTGGGCATGGGGTGCCCCCGTTGCTCACCTTGGAGACTGTACATTTACAGAGGCTGAGTCCTCAGCAGCCACCCAGGTTCGATACCAGCCTGTGGCCGACATGTCATCCCCTCCCTCTCTGCCCCATTTACTTTCCTGTCCTATCAGAACATTAATTTAATTTCTGACACAACTCAGGGACTGCTTACCTTTACAATATCCTGTGCAATCTGTCTTGTTTTATTGATGTCTAGCAATTGAACTCTTTCTCTTACAACAGAGTATAGAGTCAAACCTGTACAGAAACTGCAGAGAAAACAAATGCAAAATCGTTACAAAAACTGAATTCACAAATAAAATCAGAACAACAAACCACATGTTATAATATAAAAATAATATAGAAATTATCCCAAAGTATAACATTTGCATTTGTGACTGGAACTGGTCAGGAAATTAGGGAACAGCAGCAAATTGAGATCTCAGTTTTTTCTGGCGAGTTTTGCACCTGGTGATTATGGCAAGGTGGGGTGGAGCCATGCAGGCGCCCATGAAAAGGACAACGTTCTCATGCCTGGTCTGCCTGTAGTTCATCACCTCCTTCTTAAACAGCTTCAGGTGATCCTGGTTGTGGCCATCAATTTCCATGAGACGAATAGCCACTTCACCATGCCAGCGACCCTTATACACCTTCCCCCAACGACCCTGGACAGTGACAAAGTCAAATGTTTCAGGTATGCTGGAACCAAATATTGATATATATTTTTGCATGAGGATTTAGTGTGTCTGTGTTACATGTCTCTGTTCACCTTTCCAATAAGCTCCCCCAGTTGCAGTTGCTCATATGGAATGTCCCACTCCTGCAGGTACACACTGGTCTGGCTGGCCTTACGAGAGATGGGGTCCCTCCAGCGGCCGACGGCCCCACGACGACATATGGAAGAAGGCAGGTCCTCCAGCCCGTCCTCATCACACTCCTCAGTGCTCTTCTTTCTGCTGAACTGGTCAGCTGCTTCCTCATCCTCAGTTGGGTACGCTCCTTCCACCTCCTCCTGAAACAAATATTAGAATAAGGGAAGTGAACAGGGACACTGAATGGATAATCAAGGACTGGTTTGGTTCAAAGCACTTTACAAATATGTTTAAATCCCCAGAAATGTGAAAACAAAGTAACTAAAGAAAAAAAAAAACTCAAGTTGGAAAAGCATTATTTAAATTACAAGATCATCCAAATCAATTAAAATTCAGTCATTATCTACTCACCCCCATGTTGATGGACGGTTGGATGAAGTTTCCTAATCCACAAAACATTTATGAAGCTTTGCAGCAAAACAGCGTTGCAACATTCTCCCAAACAACTGAAGTAGATGGGGACTTCAGCCCCTAAACTGATTTGAAAATACATTATTTACACACTTTTCAAAGACACCACAGTGGCTGCTAAGCTAAAAGCATAAGTGAGCACCTCGCCTAACCTGGGTGCACTAGCTCAACCACATGTGGATGCTGTACATCTTTTCAAATCAATTGTTTTGTGTTTTTTAGGTAATTTTTTTATGTTTTAAAACAAGTATAAAGCTACTTCAGATTTTGCAATGCTGCAATGCTGTTCTGCTGCAAATCTCCAGAAATGTTTTGTGGTCTACGAAACTTCACCTGACTATCCACTGGCATGGGGGTGTGTAGATAATGGTAGAATTTTCATTATTGGGTGAACTGTTCCTTTAAGGCTCATATGGCACAATGTAAGAGTCCAGAGTTCAGTCAGTCAACTACCAGAATTTTTTGTTTTATTCCTTGTTTAATACATTTTGAATACATTTCTAAATGCATTGTATTCATCCTTGTTTCATGTCTATAGAAGATGTCATTCTAGCTGGCTCCCCGAGAGCTCTTCCAACTCTCAGTGACAACAAATATGTCAGTACACACATTAGCAAGTGCTTACAGCACATGAGCACACCAGTCCAATAAATAACACAAACAGATAAGATTCCCATGATAAAACAAGGAAATAACACAGATTTTCACTTCACCATTGTGGTGGTGTAACTCAGTAACCCCTTTCACACAGATACGGCGCATTAACACCACAGTGGCGGTTCGCCAATTCTCCGCCGTTGGTCATTCACACAGAGCGAAGCAGCTCCGCCTTAAAGATGAACCGCTGTGTAATTCACACAGAAAGCCGCCGCTGCAGCTCCTAAAGAGGCGTGACGGTACACGTCATGATGCTGACATCGGTGTGTTTTCAAGGTGTTTCCCCGGTGTGTTTCCTGTCAATCTAAACCCGCAGACAGTTTATAATCATACGGATTGCTGTTATAATGTGTAGTGATTGAGATCCTGACCCACCAAACATCCTGGAAAGTGACAAAGTTACATTTTCCCTCTAAATTACATAATCAAATAATCACCATCAGTAAACTGGACACTGTTTGACTCTGTCACTCGCAGGCAGAGAGGCTGTTTTCTGGGGGAAAGTGCTCTGAAGTCTTGGTCTGGAAGGCTGACCGTCATGGCGATTTATATCAACACAACCACTTGAGTGAGTTTTTTGCCAGTGACAGACGCTGTTTTTTGGGCAAAAAAGAGTCAGTAGGACTGGCGGGAGGACAGACACTTCTCCATGTACAACTGCAGTATTTCTTTCCTCATATTAGTTGCCAAAGACAGTTACAGTTACTACGTTACTTTTGTTTGGTCATGTAACGTTGCTTTGTGGGATATTTCTCTTTATTAAGTTGAGTGAGAGACCTGTGCAGTTACCAGACTATACGATCGACACCGCCTCGATACGCACAGCCGGCTTATCCATTTACACTGGTTCGGTTTGCCAATACTGCGCCTCTGATACTACATCCAGAGGCGGATCTGCGCAACCCTGCATCCAAACGGCAATGTGAAAGGGGCTGGTGTATGTGACTGCCAGTACTCACCGCTCCTTGCTCCACTGCTGTCAGCTGTGTCTCAGTGACACAAACCTGGGACATCCTGAGAGAAAAAACACATTAGCAACTAACCAAATAGCCTGATTGTTATAGCCTGAAGTGTTCAAAAATCTGTCAGGATATATTGGTTTCTTAACATCAACACATAACATAAACGAACATAGTGGTAAGACTTCTTTAAATTTGTGCTTTAGAACTGTAAGTAAGTGAGCAGGACCCATGTCAGTGCTCTCTGGTGGGCAGACTATGAGGTAGAGACCGTGTGTCTGCATGACCTCAAACGTGTTTGTTACTGTGATAGGTTAAGATAATCAACATAGTACCTATGTTGCTGTCTCTTACCCAGGATCATGGTAGCTGCCAGAATGTTGCACAGCAACATATAAGGAAGCAGGAACATCTGTTGGAAAATACAACTTCAGAATACTGCACTACTGCAGAGTAAATGTCATTATTCAAAAATGTGACATAATACTTGTTACCTCTATGTCACAAGCTCTCAAACTGCCACAAATTAATCCCATAAGACTTCAGAACAAACCTGCTTCATGTTTACCCTGTATTACACATGATCTGCAGCAATTATTAAGTGGGTGGTGCACGTCAAGTGGTTTCCACATGAATGCGGACCCATTTCCCAGCAGAACAATGCATTGTAACAACATTTTCAATGTTAATCACTTCACCAGTCAGTGCTTTTAATGTTGTGGCTGATCGGTTCAAGTAGACTAAATATTAGAAAACATGTCTCAGCTTTAACACTATGCTGTGAAGAACCTGCGTTGTTGGAAACCAGCTTACATTACACAAGGCTTGTGTGTATGTGAGTGAAACCAGTGACAGGGTGTTGACCTGGGAAGCGGAAGCGGTTGTCCCGGGAGCCCTGTGGTGACATGTTGGGTGGGGGGGTGGCACTGACACTGGAGGGGTTACTCTGTTGGAAATGTGGTGGGGAGGAAGGAGCGGAAGAGGTGGCTGATGATGGGTTACTGCTGGAGTCCAACTGGTTTAAACTGGGGGTAGGTTCCTGCTAACATACACGCACACGTGCGCACACGCGCACACACACACACACACACACACACCATTCCATTATTAAAATAGTGAGAACCTTCCTTTGACAGCATTTCTTTCCTGCGGACTACTAGCCCTGATAGTCTGTTCAACATTTCTTGTCTTTACCTACACACCTTGAGCATGAAAACATCATATTATAAGAAAAGAAAAGACACCTGTACTTACCCTTTTGGTTATTGTCTTTGGTAAAGTTCCAAACTGCAATGGGATCTCTACTGTGTGATCAATCCGATTGTTGATATCTGATGGCACTGATTCCGCCCGACGCATTCTTGGCACTACAAGTTGATTAAAACATTAATTTTAAATCACCCTAACTATTAAAGGATAGGTTCACAATTTTTCAAGCCTTAATTAAAACAGTGCAGGTGCCCACAAGTCTCAAATCCATTCTGTCATTTTAGTTTTAATCAATCTTCATCCTTTCCTCATGTTCTATCTATAACCACGCTCCTAGCTAAAATTCCACTTTGTAAATGTATTCCTATTTTGATCAGCTTAAAATTAGAATGTTCATGAATGGAAATGTTGGGAGTCTTACACCACAGTAATGGCAACGTCATCTGAGGGCAGACATAACTGACTTGCCTTATGCACCAGTTACTTCTTTGAAATATTATGAGTTTACAGACACAGTATAGAGCACTAGAATATTTGGAAAAATATGTAGGTAGTTCCCTGACAACTAAATTTTGAAAAAAGAAAAAATGTAAGAGCTTACACGTGAGAAATGATATCCGACATGACGGAGCATCTTTGGTACATTTGTTGTGGCACTTTAACCTGCAAAGAGATGGACATGACACATCCTAATGAGATCATAACAAGCAGTACTACACAGTGGGGGATTTTATATTTACTTCTTCTTACTTGCAGTGTTTGCACTTGACACCAAACATCATACTCTTGCGACACACTTGGCACGTTTGGGATAGCCAGGACTTGGTTGAAAACCTTCAAATACCAGCACAGAAAACTTTTATAATTTCATAGAGACACTATCTTCTTCAGTTGATGCAGATGAGATCAACCTGAGAAACAAAGTCAACACGTAAGCAAGACCAAAAATCTCAGGAACAGTAAATTGATGAAGACCCAACTGAGCCGTTGTTATTTGCTTATATGTAGATTTGAACCTGAATTCAATGACTTTGAAAATAATGTGGTATCAAAGGAACATTTTTAAGAGTGTAAATCTAAAAGCCCACAAGTGGACTACATAGATTGTGATGTTTAGTTAAAACATTAAAGAAATAACTAAAATGATAAACAGAATTTAAAGAAATAACCAACTTGACGTTATGATGTCTATGTATTATATTACAGAGATATCTACTGAAGTAAGCATGATAACCAGTTGGCCATGGCTTGTCCTGGTCCCTGAGCTCCCTGTCCATATAGCTAGCCGCATGGCTAACTGAGCTAACTAGCTAATGACAGCTACAGTTAGCAGCAGCTCGCACTGAGGTAGGTAATATACTGCCCCCTATTTGTTTTAAGTATGAATTTGACAGGTGACTTACTCTTACATATTGCACCTTAAATGCAATGCAGGACAGAAAAAAATACCGATGATTTAGCTATCCTTAGAGACTGCTGTGGGGCTAAACAAGTTTTTCCTTGAGGGAATGGTAGATGAAAGGTCATGGGCATATCAATTTGCACAATGCTATGCTAGCGGGGCTAAAATCAATGAAAAGAACACAAGCAAGTGATTTGCTGAGCTTATTTGTCCACTAGACTTAGTGTTATGTTCTCTATCCCCCTGTGAGATTTGTAGGCAAATTGTAGGGGATCAAGTTGTTTCCTGGCAGAGGCCTGAAGATGGGTTCTTACTACTCTGTAGCTTGAAGTATTGTGAGTGCAATTGGCCTAAAATCTCACAAAGATGTTGCTCCAGAGATGTTAGGTATCAGGTATTGTGGAAATTAGCTGTAAAGCGGTGTGACAATCCCTTTAAGCTGATGAGCACATACTTGTTAAAACAGAGCTAAAAGTAGAGATAATGGTCATGTAACTGCTCGATGTGTAAATAAGCAACTGTTCATATCACCTTAGATGGTGATGATGTCAGTGTTGTGTTTAGAGCTTGTTTCTGCTACCCCAAGTGGCCAAAAATCAATTACTAAATTCAATGACAAGACGCTGTTAGACAGAAGTTGTTGAGACCATAGGCTAACCGATATCAGCACCCAGCAGCTCTGCTAATAATGGGACAAATATTGTAATTGTTGTCTTTTTGACAAATTGTGGTCACAAGGTGTTACAGAAAACTGAAATTGAGGCCAAATGAGGCCAATCATAAACTATAACCAGGAAATTAATATTGGCTTGAAAAAAATGGGTTACAAAGTGCAATCCAAACCTTTTCAGCCAGTTGCTGAGGCTAGAGCAACAGTTACGTATTCACTGTCTGCCAAGATAAACAGTGGGTCCAACTGAGCACTCTGCATTGTTTAGATTCCTGGATTTTCACAACAAGCCATTCTTTCCAGACAGATGAACTGACTCCACAGCAGGCTTGGTGTGAATTTGGACTGAATTGTCTAATCCTAACCCTAACTCTAAATACCATTGTCTTCCCAAGATGGACTCATAGGCAGTTAACAGGTAACCACAGCAATGACAATGGAGTATCAATCAGCCAAAAAACATCCCAAATAGTATGAGGTTGTTTAACCATCAACAACAGCCAATCAGTCCTTATAGGCTCACTGCGGCCACTCACCTAGACTATACAAAATATGGCCATTCTAGATCTGTGGAAAAAGCATTATAAGTTAAATCCACAGATTCTACACATTAGGGTAAATTTAGTTATTCGAGATCAGCTAGGGGTCGCAGAAGACACATTTACAACAGAAAGAAGTCATGCTCTCAAGCATATCCAGTGAGCATGACCCATACTTGGCACTCAAAGTCAGAATAGCTTGCCCTCTGCATCTTCAAAAAAAACATTGTTTTTCAAATCCGTCTCCTGCTAGCCACCCAACTTCATGGAGCAACTTAATGCTAAAACTTAATTTGTATAGGTTTATAGTTGTGCTCAAAAAAGTCCCTCAGCAACTTCTAACTACATACATTCAAGTGTAGCCTTCCCTCACAGCCCACAATCACTCAAAACAATGTGACATGTCAACCACAAGGTCCGTAATGTATAGTAACTGTCACATTGTCCTCCAGTCTTTTATTCTAAACAAGGCAGGAGGTTGGTGGTAACAGACCTGTGTGTTACAGCCAGGCCAATGTCTCTCCTCAGCGTCTGAGGGGAACTCCTGTGCATGGTCACATCTGTGAAGAACATTAGAATGTATTATGTTGAAAAAACAAAGAGAGACT
Organism: Spondyliosoma cantharus; assembly: GCA_900302685.1. Lineage (NCBI taxonomy): Eukaryota > Metazoa > Chordata > Actinopteri > Spariformes > Sparidae > Spondyliosoma > Spondyliosoma cantharus. The sequence goes on from OMLP01002216.1 coordinate 9,138, forward strand.
ATTAAAGCAGAAATCCAGTTGGGTATGTGTTGGCGACTCACTGTCCAGCAGGGTAGGGTTGGCAGGCATCATGTATGGGGCTGAGGCTGGGATAGGGCCTGGTGTTCGGGCAGACAGGAGCGGTGACCTCAGTGCTGAGTCCTCAGCACTGTTCCCACTGCCATTTAAATGAATAACAGCCAACACTTTGTTTTTCTTACAGGTCCTGCAAGGACAGTGAGCAAATGACAACTACTTGCAATCCACCTCATCCTGTGACACGTTGACAAATCAGCTACAAAGTAGAACTAGCTGAAAAAAGACATGTCATGTTAGGGACTGATATGGTTTGTGATTTGCCTTCCTTCATTTATAAATGGGTGACTGCTGAATGACACAAGGAAAGTATGACCCTGGCAGTTGTGGGGTTGTGTATTTCCAGCCTATTTCCCCTCATCTGCTTGTTAAATTTCTAAATGTCAACAAATAAATTGATAATACATTTTTTTTTTTTTTTTAAATGGCATTTGGAGCACGTGGCACCAGGACACCCTAGGCCGGAGGTCAATGATCGACTTTGTGGTCGTGTCATCTGATCTCCGGCCGTATGTCTTGGACACTCGGGTGAAGAGAGGGGCTGAGCTGTCAACTGATCACCACCTGGTGGTGAGTTGGATCCGCTGGCAGGGGAGGAAGCTGGACAGACTTGGCAGGCCCAAACGTATTGTGAGGGTCTGCTGGGAACGTCTGGCGGAACCCTCTGTCAGGGAGGTCTTCCCACCTCCCACCTCCGGGAGAGCTTTGACCAGATAGCGAGGGAGGTTGGGACATTGAGTCCGAATGGACTTTGTTCTCCACTTCCATTGTCGATGCGGCTGTTCGGAGCTGTGGCCGTAAGGTCTCCGGCGCCTGTCGTGGCGGCAACCCCCGAACCCGGTGGTGGACACCGGAAGTAAGGGATGCCGTCAA
>OMLP01002220.1:0-16639 GCA_900302685.1 Spondyliosoma cantharus
GGTTAACAGAGGAAGAGAAAAGGACATGGTTCTTACCCTCATATTGCCAGTCTGCAGTTCGAGACAGCCACATCCCACCACCAGCAGGAAGGAGAGGAGAAGAGAAGGAAGTTCGGAAGAAGGGAAAAAAGAGAAGAGGATCACATGAAAGACAAGAATGAGCCATCAGAGACAAGCAAGGCAGGAGAACGACAAAAAGGAGCAGAGTGTGCAGTCAAACGTGACATGCTGTGAGAGGGTTTGATGTTCGGAAAACAAGTTGTCGAGCACAAGTAAATAGAAAAAAAGGCACGGCCACCACCCTCACTTACTGTAAAGGGAAACAGCACTGACATTCAATGACGCATACAAGGACACATTCCAACCACACAAGCAAAAGTTACCGCCAAAGTCGGACAAAACACAACGGATGCCGTTGATCGTGGCTGCTCAGGCGAAATCTTTGAATACATTCATTCAGCGAATTGCATATGCATAGACAGAGCCAGTGCCTCGGCACAGACACCTTGGCATCTGGCTGGACAATAATCTTCACTCCGAGCATTACATTAAAAAACTAAATGCAAATTTGACAACTTTTGGTTTTCTGTGCAGAAGACTGAAATGAATTACTGAAATGTGGTTGAATGAATTAGAATATGAAAATACATGTATGTAAAATCTGTTTTGGATTATGGAGCTGTAATGCATTGAAATCCCCACTGCTGACCACTACTCAGCCCAGTCGGGAAAATGCGAGACGGGTGCCAAAAGAGAGACCACTGTTCGAGACCACTGATTGCTTCTGACTAAAAGCCTTTGCACACCGAGAACAGATTTTTGTCCAGACAATTTGCACGTAAATCTATAAAAAATGATTTTATAGCTTCTTATTAACATATTGCTGCAGGCAAATCGAGACGTTGTATTTATGTTTTTTGCGAAAATATATACGTTCGAACAATACAATCAGACAACCAAGTCAAGGACTATATATAGCCTGAGATCGTTTAGCAGCTGAGATCCAATTAAGACGGAAATGCAGCGGTCCAGAGGGAACCTATTGGGACTCATTCACAAAATGTAAATGAGCTTAAGACCAACTTACTTAAGAACGCATCGCACCTGTGTGGCAACAAGATTTATTTATAAACAAGACATCGGGACATTTTCCTGCCGTGTTTAACGCGGAGAAACTTAATACACAAGTATTTTATGCCAAAATATGATTTTCCCTTAAAATCTTCTATAAGCTTCTAGTAGGATTCTCCTCCTCGCGTTCCTTCTGTCTTTGGCAGCACAGGGAAACACAAGAACACCCACATTCACCAGACAGAGCAACATTACTGCACAGCTCTCGAAGATGGCTGGGAAAAAATAAAAAAAAATAAAAAAAATCCCACAGGGAGGGAGGCTGGAAGACGGATAGCTGCTCACCTAGAAAATAAACTTCATGGAACAATGATCGGACTTTCTCTCTCTCTCTCTCTCTGTCTGTCTGTCACTCTCTTCCCCCTCTCTCTTCCCCTCCACGATTAAGCATTACAGCTGTGTGACATCATAGATTATCACAGGATTCATTGGTATTGTGTCTTGTTTCGTGCTATGAGAGACGGTATTGAATGTTCCCATATATAGATTAAACTGTCCTAGGGCTCTGAATTAGTTTATCGCAATGCTGAAAATGATTAGTTTTCCAATTTGACATGCTGAGACGGAGGCAAAGAGTGTTTGCCTTGCTCACAGGCCTGCTGATTTAAAGATTCAGAACGTAGGATTTTGAAGGAGCTATTGGCATAAGGGATATAATATACATAATCATGTTTTGTGTAGTGTATAATCATCTGAAAATGAGAATCATTTTGTTTCAGTTTCCCGTAGAATGAACTCATATCTACATAGTGAGCGAGGCTGCCATGTTGCACTGCCACGTTTCTACGGTATCCCAGAATGGACAATCACTGGCTCTAGATAGGGTTTTGTTGTGTTTGTTGGGTGTTTTAGTGGGCACCGTAGGGATGGATGAGAGGAGGGGTATTATGCTGGTTGCAATCGGCAACACCGCCGCTAAGCGCAACACACTGGATCTTTAAAGCTGACCATCAAACCGAGCCAAATGCTAGCTGGTGCACACAACACTTTACAGATACATAGTTAGCTTCAGAGGTGCTGCTGGCTTGAGCCGTTTCCTCCCACTACCAGTCTTCATACTGTACGGTGACCAGATTTCTGAAATGAAAATCGGGGACATTTTCAGCGCGGTGGTCAAAATTCAAATGTTATCATTATGAAATAAATAACAGGGCAATTACATGTTATATATTTTGAATGTGTATTGAAGCAGTTGAGTAGCCAATAAGAAGTTTCAGCAGTCCCGGTAGTAGTAGTTTGGTAGTATTATAATTAAGGAATAGCCACCTCTGTTAAAGCTGCATGAGTTGTTTATTCTGTCTTATGTCTGCAGTATTTGACATTAGAGCTGTAAAAAACAGAGATAAAACAAAAACAACAACTAAACAGATTCTTATTTAACTTATCTATTATTTAGCTGATTTTATGACCATATCTCACACCATGAACCCAGCAGGTCCACCGCTAGTCCTCTCCCTCAGCAGCCTCCGTGGCCTTAACACGGTCGCCTCTGTCTTCTGCTCTTCAGCAAGCAAAGTATTTGCCGCGTAGGCTATTCTGTTTCCGGGTACTGCGACGTAATGTCAGTACGTTAGTTTAACTGTCTGCCGTAATATATGTCTGCTGTAATATCTGGAGTTTGCGTCTGCACGCAACTTTTCTCTCTCCCATTCAAATCGGGGACATTTTCGGGGACAGTTTTAACCAGGGACAGGGCGGCCTTATCGGGGACGTCTGGTCACCATATCATACTAAGCTAAGCTTCTATTCAACTAGAACAGCACTCAGTAGAGCGTATACCTAAACCAAGGCCCAACAGTCTCCTTTTGTATAGACTCAGATACCAGCTACCTAAATGTGCAAGGTTTTTCTCATCAAGCTCCATGCATTATTCCCAGAGAAAGCAACAAAACCACCAATATAAGCCCTCAATGTTAAAGAAAGTGGGAAAAAATTGCTGGATCTGTCCCTTTATCTGAGTCTGCACCTAAGGTTAATCTGGGCCTCGGCCCGCCCTCACTCCAAGTTTCATGGAAATCCGTTCTGTTGACAAACCGACCGACTGACCGACTGACCGACCGACCGACCGACTGACCGACAGCGAAGAAACAACCTCTTTAGCAAAGGTAACACTGTCATGAGAGTGGAGTTGATCCGCCCTATTCAGCTCTGGGTAAGAACACAAATACTAAGCATTTTACCCAAAATGTCAACTACTGCATGACAGTTAAAGGTTTATTTACAAAACCTAACCTTGACAATGAACACTCGCTCAAACAAAAGGATTTAACTTCTAGAAACATTACTGTAAAAGTGCTTATTGTTAATGCTAAAAGCCTATTTGCCAGCAATGGACACTGAAGGAAACTGATGACAGTGAACATTCTGCAGATACATTCAATACAAAGAACTTGAACATGAATGTATGTTTCCTGGTTATGTTAATAACATCCTGTAAGCATTATTTAAAAAAAACAAAAACATACCAGCTAATGCAAATCAGCCGTATATGAACCTAGTTGTTAAGCGACTGTGTTGTGGCAAGTGTCCTCAAATGCTTCCTCTAACTATCCGCAGTCTCCAGGCTGATCAGCCTTCTGAAGCTTTTGTAAGGGTGCATTCTCAGGTTTGCGATCCAGAAAGAGATGCAGGGGCCATGGAACAATAGGCACTAGTTACATCACACTCTACCAGCTGGCCTCTGTGCATGCGCGTGTGTGTGAACAGCAGATGACAGATGTGTATCCCCTGCTCGACTGCCTTTTTATCCTTTGGTGTAAGCTGATGCCCCTCATCAATTACTAACCAGCCATTTGTTCTCTACGGGGCATCTCTTTTTTGTCTTTCTTTTTTCCTCCCCCCCTCTCGGGCCTCCCTCTGCCTACCTGCAAGTCTGTTCCCTGCCTCAAATGATAGAGATTAAATGGGATGAAACGGTAAACAGTCCCAGTTGTAGCTTGAAGCGACAGACGAACATGACAAGCTAAATTAAAACGAGCTAAATCTTTTTTAAAAAAAGAGACAGAGAGCTAATTTAAAGTCCAACTTCTATCTATTTGATGAAATTCTTGGCATAGATCTTGATTAAAACAAAATACTGCCATGGCACACAATAATGAAGGTGAAATGAATTAAGTCGCCACATATTGTTAGCAATCATGTGTTCGATTAGATTCTCTCTGCATGAACTCAAGGTTCACAATCTCACTGTGATAAAGAGGCTGTTGAGGATGAAGAGTCGATTGCATAGAAATGCAAATTCCCTACTCTTTGTTCACATGTGTGCCTGGCAAATTCCTCACAAGAGCGCACTTGTTTTGTATGAGATATCCAATGAAAGAGCCCTTACAGCCGCAATAAGTGTTTGCAGGAATACAGGTACTCGTCTTTTTCAGGTGCACTCATGGTCGCCCTCAAAAGTTTACTTGTGCGTTTCTTCCCCCGTATGTATATGTACTCGTCTTCCTGTAAGCACACACTTGTGCTCGCTCGGTCCTGCCGAGAGGAAAAAAATAATCAGTGAAATGACTTTGCATGAGCGAGTGAATAAATCCGTCGAATGCCAGGTTTCTGTCAAGGTGATGAAAAGCCCCGTGGAGAGCTGAGGGGAATGAGGGGAGAGCGCTCAAGGTGCGGACCACATAAAGGAAAAGAACTTCAAACTTTGGAATAGGCCTCTCCATCCAGACAATATCACAGGCGGTGGGTGAATGAAAAGCTTGCCCCCGCTTCCGATTTATTATCCACCCCGACGCCTCTTTATTTAAGCCTGTGAGTGTTTCAATCAATATCTGCTTTATTTACTATTCAGATGCTCTCCATCTAAATTTGGCAGGCAGAATAAACAGGTACGGGTTGCCAAGGGTGGCGGGAAAAAAAACATCCACATTAAGAACAAGTCATTAAGACCACAGCCATCACCAAAGAGTCCAAACAGGCTGTAAAACAACTATTGTTGATAAGTATATAGAGATACGCAGCTAAGCAACTGTCTCCACGACACACACGCCCATGCACGCTGCTTAGGAACCGTTTCTTCAATACACAACACTTCACACACTTTACACCATCGAGCAACGACTGCCCGTCTGCAGTCTCACACATGCTAAAGTTACCATAAAATATACATGCTGAGTCTGTGACTCAGTGGGGCACCTGGACAAGGCTGATTGTGTGTATGTGTGTGTGTGCTAGGTGAGCGTGTGCATGTGTGTGTGCATGCGTGTCTGTCATGAGCCAGGATCCACTGGACATCTAGAATGAGTTACTTCATAGAGAAATGCTGCCACGTTTTCTACAACTGAGGTGTAGATTTTGGCCTCAGCGCTGCTGTTGTTCAATTGCTATTGTCACAACATGGAAGGGAAACTATTAAGGAGGTAATGCAAACTCAGAAATATACATTTCGTTTTAATCGATTTCCTCATCAGGACGACGACGCCGACGACGATGACCTCTTTTGAGCCAATCATGCTTGGTGTAGGCAACGATGATGAACATGATTCGTGAGCACGACTGTTATCCTCTCTGATGTGGGATTTGTTGTGGCGCCAAATAGTAATCTAAATTTGTTCTTGTGGTCCCAAAATAAAATAATTTTAAGCCTCTGGTATGATGGTTTAAAATTTCCAATGTGGCAATGCTGCAGTGCATTTCGATTTGGTCAGGGATACATGGGCAACACCAGGAGATATGTCAGAGTGAGGACAGAAGTCACCTGTAACTAGTAATCCTGTGCAGGGTAGCTGGAGTAGATCCCAGCATATACTGGGTCGGTGGCACAGTACACCCTGGACAAGTTGCCAGTTCATCACAGTGCTGACATAATAGCAACAAAAAACTATATGCACTGTGTTTAAAGCCAACAACTCATTGTGTGCTGTAGGTTTGCCAAGTTTCCTACCATGAACTAGATAGTATTTCTGAGGTTTCATTTGAGGACAGTAAAGAAACATATTTGGAACAGCAATAGAACATAGTGGGGTAAAATAAAGTCAATTAAATGTCAGAGGAAGGCTGTGGAAGACCAGCAGCACACATTAGGGAAGAAAATCCAAATGCTAATCATAGCTGCAGAACACATAATCCAATGAGAAATTAGCAGTGTGTCTGCAGAGGTTGACTCGTGGCACAGAATCAGACGACACGGACAGAAAGCGGAAAGTGTTGGCAAGGCCAAGGACGCTTTCTTCCCGAATGACAGTGAAGAATACCACAGGCATCGAAAGCCATCACACTGGCCTGCTTCCACTGAAATAATTGACTCGTTTCATCTGATGATGTTTCAGACCGGGCCAGTGAATGATGCGCTGTGGGCCCATTTCACAGGACTGAAAACCTAGCAGGCGGTCCTACGCTGCTCTGTATTCTTGTGTCCTGTCCGCTGGGGAGTGGACTGAATGATGATGGTACTGTAGTCAAGCAACAGAAACAACCTTAAAAAGGCAATAGTCTGACATTTTAGGGAAATCATTTGATATTTGCTGTCTCTCTAAGAGTTAGATGAGAAGATTGATACCACTCATGTTTGTGCAGCAGATGTGAAGCTTTAGCCTGTTAGCATAGCTTCGCATAAACACTGGTTCATGGGACTCTGTCCAAATGTACTAAAATCCTCCTACTAGTAACTCAAAAGCTCACTAATTTGCATATTAATTTCATTCAACACTAATAAGGGTAATATACATTCTGAGAGTCAATATATATATTGACACAATACCCACCAACAATGTAAAAAAAGTTCAGTTCAAAGTAGTTTCCAAAGCTTTTTAATATATTTTTTTTTTACTGTGCCATATTTGTGCTCATTTGGGCTGAAGTTGTTCTTGACTGCATTCTGCTCGTTACCATCTGTTAAGTACTCGCTTGGCTACCTCGCCTGGAGTCTAGACAGTGATTGGGAAAAACCCAACGACGTTGAACTCCAACAAAATATGCTGGGATAATATGTTAAGACACAAAAAGAAAGCAAATGGACGTGATCTCTAGAGACGTCTGCGCCGATCAGACTTCTGAGAAGATTTGGAACAGAGGGAGTTTGTAAAAGTTGTTTTACACTTTTGATTGATGGACACAGAATTTAGATGTGGCACTCGCAAAAAAACATTTTATGATGGATAATATAACAAGAGTCTGACATACACTTGGTCAAGTGAGATCGATAGAGACTTTATCTGTTTAAAAAAAACTCTTTTAAAGCAGACATACTATGCTCATTTTCAAGTTCATGCTTTGATGCTAAAAAGAAAAATGCATCAGTTCTCTCACACTGTCCTGAGCAGTGTCACTGAAACGCTCCGTTTTAGCTCCCGTCTCTTCAAGGCCCCCACTTCCAAATACCCGGTCTGCTCTGACTGGTCGGCTCATACACGTCTGAGTAGGCACCGTTGAGCACATGTCCGGTCTGCTCCGTCGTGTCTTCAGCTTCCAGTTAGCTTAAGTTCTACTGTGAATATATGCATATTGTGATGTCCCAATGTCAAGGAATTCAAGGCGGGACTGCTGACGAGGCATTTCAGGCACTGCGGTTGCAGTGTTTTCTGTGGGACAGAGGACTTCCTGTTTGCACAGATGTAAGCTTCAAAACATTTTACATGTACAAGAACCTTCAGAACACACTGAAAGAAACGAAAAAAAAAACAACAACAAAGCATAATGGGTCTCCTTTAAACAACGCTGCCGGATTTGCAGGAAAATATTTTTGGGGTTCTGGGTTTCCCCTCACACATGCACACAATAAAATTAATGAGGATTAATTGGCATCATAGTGACCTAATATTGTGAACATGAGGCGTTTAAGTGTGTGCGTGGAGCATTCCCAGAGTATGTGTGGGCATGGAGCCATTAATAGTGTTCCACAGGGTTTTTAAGTTAATTACAAATTGTGCTTTTTTTTCATATAATTTAATTAATATGCAAAGAGCCTCTTTGAGATAATTTACTTATTAAAAGCACATTATTAATATTGTGCATATGAAAAATGCTGAAAACAGGAAGCCACGATGTGTCCTCTCAGCAACACGGCTCACAGCGCATTTCAGCCCGCTTACCGAAAAAGTCTTACCTCAGAATTAACTCGCCAAAACTTCCAAAAATACACAACACACTTTCTCCATCAAGAGGATGGAGAGATACAGCTCGTGAGTGGACTGCCAGGAAAAAGGCATTTTTTTCCTGTAAAAGTTCTGTGTCGTGTCCTTTTTAAGCCTCCATCAGCAGGTACACCAATCTACACCTCTCCCTGGAGTCCGATTCCTCTCCGTCTTGCCTCCTCTACCCAACCAGCTAGCCCATTCATCCGTCACCCATTCATCTCTCCATCCGACCCCCCCCGTATCCATTCATCCATGGAGGACAGAGGACAAAATTGGAGAGGAGAGAGACAGTTCAGGGGGGGACAGAGAAGAAGAAAGAAATAAAAAAAAGGGAGGGATTGTCAGAGGGGCGACTGAAAGAAGAGAGGAGAGGAGTAAAAAGGAGAGGATTGTGGAAGAGAGACAGTATGACCTTGTGTTAGATTGATGTATCTCGGGAGAAAACGGATTGTGGACCCGCTCGCGCGCGCGCACACACACACACACACACACACACACACACACACACACACAAAGACACACATACACAGGCGCAGGCTCGGAGCTGTAGGGATCACCACTTTGTCACTGTGCTGGCTTATCCATTATCCTGACTCTCTTCTTCCCCTATCTCTCCCTCTCTCACGTTGTCTCTGCCTCAGTATGTCGGGTCTGTTCCGGACCGGAGCGAGGCTGAACACAGCTGACAGCAGTAGTGGTGGTAATCAGAGGGTAGTTGTTGTGAGGACACATGGGTGGAAATACATAAACACTCTACCGTAACCCCAAACGCCCCTTTACGGTAACCCATCGCGGCAGCTGTAGTGTAGACATCGCTGTCTGTACGTATGTCCTGGATTTTTTTTTTTTTTCGTTTTGGGGGGGTAGAGAGATTAAATTACATATTTGAAAAGACAAGTTTGACATATTAGGTAAAGCATTACCCCCTCGGTTTATTTCTGAGAAAGAGATGAGAAGATCAATGTCTATCTCAGGCACCCCGTGGAGCGTTTAACCTCTAGCAGTGTCAAGGAGCAATGTTTTAAAAAGAGGCGCATTAAAAAAATCTATTTCCTTAAAAGTACTTTTAAAAGGTCCATCTTGAACTCAGGGGGTGGTTACATCCAATCAAACGTGATCCGGGGTGAGCTGCTAAACCCGCCCGTCGTATAAAACCATACTTGACTTTCAGCTAGCGTAGTGAGCAGAGCGAAGTCGGAGTAGGAGGAGTGTGTTTTGGTTTCAGCTAGCAAAAAAAAAATGATTTACATTTCCAAAGAAAGTTGTTAAGCTCAATAATTTTTTTTCCCATTTAACCCTTATCCTCCTCCTCCTCCCGTAGCAATGTCGGTGAGGGTCAATACCCACACAGCTAAGCTACGTAACCTTAGCCACTCAGCACGCTCACTTCAGTAGCACGCACGCACACACGCGCACACGCGCACACACACTTGCAAATGCAGCCTGAGGTACTTGAAAACGCATTGTAAAGCCTATATGGCTGTGTGTCAAGGACAAAGTCTCTGGTACAATTTGCTCACTTAATGCAATACAAAAGTTGTGGTCTTTTGAAAGGAGTATATCTATATACAGGGATGGCAGGAACAAAGAGGGCCATTGACAGTGGGGAGAGGCGGCGCGGAAGAAAAAAACAAAAGAAAAAAACAACAACAACAAGAAACGGCAATAAATGCGAGAGAGGGGAAAAGTTCCAGGTTGAGGGAAGGGCGGAGAAACACCAATCTAGAGAAACACCAGTCTGCTTACGGAGATGGGGGGGGGGGGCAACAGGGAGATGACAGAGGCTGATGAGAAGAAGAAGAAAAAATGCGGGCAAGAGGGACAAAGACAGCGCCGGTGAAGACGACGAGAGGGGCACTTCACCTCAGATGAAACATCTTACAACAAAGGAAAAAGCGGTAATAAATATTAAAATCACCTTGAAAACTTCAACTCCACCCACATCCGCACAGCGACACCCTCACACATGCTGACACACACACAAAATACGCCATGAATTTGCACTAGCAGCCCACCACAATGGGATGATTGACAATAGCAGTGCAGCAAATTTCTCTTAAGCACATACGTGTCTTCCTTCTTTATCACACGGGGATAGATACAATAACGTGAACAACTGCAGGATAGGAACAATATTTCAAAAAAAGGCGCATTAAAAAATCTCTTTCCTTAAAGGTACTTTTATTAAAATTCTGACTTTTGCTGTATCTTAAACAATACTGAAGCCGTCCACGTAAATCTTTCATACATTTTTCCAATACTGATGTGTCACGGTTGGATTAATATGACAAAAACGTGCAGTGAAGTGGAGATAAATGTGGAACTAAGCTTAGGTTCTTATCAAATCAATTAAAAAGGTCCCCCATCAAGGTTTCCCCTCACTGGCAGTGCTAGAGTACAGTGTGTGATGCCGAGATGGTTCGGTTTGTTATACATCTCTGTCTCTGACAACATGCACGCCGTGATGTGATCCGCAAAGGAGCAGCGTGCCAACGAAAGGCAGGTAAGAGGAGGACTGGCTAGCTCGTAAAAATGGACATACGCAATCATGCAAATAAATGATAAGGGAGGAGAAAAACTCTAAATTGTAAAAAAGTTTTTATATGCTGGTTGAGGTGGAAAAGTTGGTGCATCAGTAAAAGACTTAGCCAATCAATCGTGATGTGCATGGCATCGTCATGTTACTTCAGGTTTTCGACACACGCTTCATCTTTTGCAAGGTTTAATGTCAGCTTACCGGAGGATTAGCGTCACCTGTTGCTTATCTGATGATCCGACTCTTATTTGCATGACAGTAACGAATGGGGAAAAAAAGCATTGATCTAAAATGTTTGATTGAAATGCGGCTAGTATAGAGTCGCACAGGAAGGAGTCCTAAAGCCTGGACATAATACCACTTTCACACCAAAATTAGAGTTCACCATAGGTTTTTTTTATACCCACTACATTGCAGGGAAATTAGATTGTTCCCTCCCTTGTGTGTCCCGGTTACGAAGATGGTTGCTAACAAGTGACTAAATGAGACTGCTGAGGTTGTCGGGGACATTAAACATCAATACGGCAAACACCAAGACTCGTCAACTCTACAAACTATTCTAACTTACTTGCCAACTTGTATCGATCAATTTATGGTAAAAGCGCGTGTTATATGCTGCAGTAGGAAGCTTAGTGGTCATGATGTTGATGTCATACATCTGTGTTATAGTTTGTTTATAGAATAATGTTGGCTTTTTACTTTTGGCGATTCATTTACACTAACTGGTGTTGTGGGATTTTTGGATATTTGTAATTTCACAGTTTTGTCAGGCCAGACGCAGTCTTGTATCTTCCCTTGAGACCCTTGTCTAGAGAATGCTTTGTTTTATCTGAAGACGTCATCCAGCTGAAATTTTGCCTTGTGACCCTTATCTGTAGCAAGGATGCCTCCTCCTTTAAAAAGGGAGATCTCCAGTACACTCAGGGTCATCCCTGCTGACTCTGAGCTTTGTGCATGAGAAAGCAGGGGTGAACATTTTTCTCTGCTGAGGAAAATACCTTGTCAGAATAAACCACGGAGAAAAAGCTGATCCGGTTTGTTGATCTTTGTTGAACAGATCCATTTCCACAACACTGGCGTTAATTAGTCAAGAAACAAAACATGGAAGCATAGACGTGTTTTCCCCCACAGAGCCAGAATCTGATTGAATTGGCTTTTTGTCCAGGGAACCACGGCTATACTGATATACTATACTAACTTCCGGGTTAGCCTGCAAAAATATGTCATCACTACACCCCTCTACTGTGACAGATGTTACCTGCTCACGGTAGATGCGTCTCACAATTTACCCATTTATTCATACCCAGCTTCATTCACAGCTGTGAGTGTGAGCTGATTCAGAGTGACACTCCGCAGAGAGGGGCTTGTGAGCAGAGGTTGGTTTGGGAAAAGAGTCACAGTCACGCTAGTCACTGACATTTAAATAGAGTCGGTACATGTCGCAGAAAGCTAGCCGGGAAGAGAGGGTAGCGGTGAGAGGGAATGACGTCCACAAATATAGGAGTTGGCTATCTGGCTTTTATGTTATCGCACCCTTCTCTCTGTGTTGGCAAGCAGTCTTATCATTGAACACAGTGCAGCTGTGCCACATAATCACAGGCATGTTATCACAAACAGGCATACGGCTTCATTGTCATGCAGGAACAGACAATCACACAGGTGGAAAGGGAAACACATTCACAAGCATTAAAAAAAAAGAAAGAAAAAAAGAACGAGCCGCCCTGAACACGCGTGCATCACACTCGATGTACGACAACTCGAGCGTGACTCTTTTTCGTGCCTTCTGTTGTGTCTTGTTCATATTCGCAGATAAGTCACATTCAATTAAAACAAACCAGTGGAGCACCGCCTACACACCGCGCGCTTCAGCTGAATTCCTAATCAGAGTCAAGTACAGGAATACAGCAGACCAGAGGGTTTGCTTTTCAGTCTGCTAGATAAGCGGTAAGACAATATGATCATAGAGGAAAAGTTCACTCAAAGATTTTAATTCTCTCATTTTTGACTCATTCTGGAGCTTGTTTGTTGGTGTTTGAAAAACAGCAGGGGTAAAATGGATCCAAACAGCTCGTCCAGCATAATCCAAGTCTCTTCAAGGCCAGAGATTCAAAATTGATTATCTTTACACCCTTTTTAAAGCTGACATATTGACTGTAGGAGCTAGGCTATAAAGTATTTGTGTGCAAAGAAGTTGGTAAATGCTAATGTTAGCTGTTGTCTAACAGACGCTGATTGGTTATCAATGCGTTTTATCTTGAAACACGGCCCGATTTCCATTTTTACTATTCATTAGCAGTGAAATGTACAACTTGCAACCTGGAAACAGCAGTACAACATTTGAGCTTCCCAACCAGAGATTGGTGACGGAGGAAAATGGCCACCGTGCGAATATGGTGTATGCTGTTTGTTTTGCTGTGAAGCTCCAGGAAATGTTTGCTGGACTTCGAAACTTGACCGGATGAGCATGAGCACATAATAACTCCATTTCCATGTTTTGGGTGAACTTTGCTTTAATCATTTAGAAGTTATGACAATTTTGTAGGGGTGGAAAGGTAACAAGCTTTCAGGCCAAGAGCCTGATTTGACACATTGTGCGGACTCTCACCCTGAGATCGACGCTCATTAAAGACATACCAGTAAAGCCTACTCTTGTCACCAGGGAAACCAAAAAATGAGCAAAAAATAGTCTCTTACCTTGAGACCCAGGCTAATTAATACAAACATACTAGTACTCGTCATGTGTGGGTCCAGAAAGCTAAAACCCAACTGTTCGTACTGGAACTTGAGCTCATTAAAAACACACCGGCACTCGTGTCGCGAGAGGACCTGAACTGATATCGTCTGTCATCCCCACAAAACTCCAGGCTCATTAAAACCTACTATTCCTGTTATGCGCAGATCCACCAGAAAAACGGCTGTTTTTTTGTTTGTTTTTAGGCCCCGCCAACAATTTCAGAAACTCTAACGGGGCAGCTGAAAGTAAGTGGGCATGCGTTATAAGGAGAGGAAAAAAAAAAAAAAAAAAGGAAAGGCGGATGTGTCCAGGAAAAGCTAAAAACCTCACTAAATCTGCACTGTGTGTACACACACCTGATGCTTACATATGCTCCTCATGTACCGCTGCACATAAGCATACACATTCACAGGCGTTCACCTTTGACTGCAGCCCCTGTCAACTAAATGCCAGCCATATAAATCTCAAGGACTGAGAGTTAAATGCAATATTAATATTCTGACAAATTGAGCAGGAAGTCAGGAGAGTATTACGCTGAGCTCTCCCATCGGCGATGACTTCATTTCTGTCTTACCTTGCTTCAGTTTGCTCCCACATCAGGGATTTTTTTTTCCCCCAACATTAAAATATCCTTAGCACACTTTTCTTCTTTTTTTGTTTCCCATGATCCATTACTACTATTGCAGATTTTCTCACATTGTGAAGTAATACAGGAAACACTGTAAGGCACCAGAGCACCTACACGGATCATCCCGGACTCTGACGTCAAGCCAGACATTTAGACTGCACCCCATTCCAGGCCTTTTGGTATGTTTGCTAGCATGCTAAGTTTCGTTAAAATTGTGGTGTTATTTCATCAGTCGCTCTGTAAACTGGACCATGGTCGAATTTGGGGATAAAGATCAACCCCTAATAATAATCAGACCATAATTCATCCTGACATAAACATGAATGTCAGTACCAAATTTCATGGCAATCCATCTGGTAGGGTTCATCCTCTGGGGACCAAGCATGGCTGTTCTAAATTTGCCATTCCATCCAGTAGACACTGAGATCCTTCAGTCTGAAACTGAGTGGTGGACTGACCATCCAACCGACATATGGATGGACATTACCATCCCTATTCATTTGTAATGAAGGCGGAGGTTCTACTCAGTACTTGATCTGTAAATCCCAAAGAACAGAGAAGTTGCTGCTTTGGTGGGTCAAGGGGAGAGAAGAAGTCATGGAAAGGGGGGAATAATATAGTCAGGGCTGAAAGTTGTATGTATCAAGTCAAGTGAGCCGGCTAAGAAACCGGACTAAGTGAAATGTTCTGTCCATTGATCAATCTCCTCCGCGCCACTTCAGTACTGTGGACTACCTACGAACACCATCAATTTAGTCATAAACTCATTTCACCATCTCACAGCACTAGCGCCCACTTGCTTGTGTGGGGCTTACAGCGACCTTATGCAAAAATATTCATACAGCAAAAAGCATTAATCCACATGCCAGCATAGCCCGCGTGACTGATATAAAAAGCATACAAAAGAGGCAAACAAGCAGTTTACGAGTAACTTCAAATGGGGAGAACAGATGGCATTAAACATTACATGAGATGTATTTACAGATTGTGTTAGCGACAAAGGAAATGTAGCTGGAGAAGGATCCAAGACAAATTAAGCCCTGGTTTTACCGCCCTAGAAGTTAAGCAGTTATAGTATATAAGGTCTTTTTACCATCAGCTTTTGGAATTTTTGAACAAACTGTGATTTTGCCTGTTGTGCCTCCTGGTGTCTGGCTCCAACAATGAAAGCGGTGATGCTGGCAGTTGTGCTCGGGTTTATTTATGCATGTATTCTACTGGCTGCCATTTTTAATCACTGTTGTTCAAAAAACATGTTCAAACAGGGACTGAAGAGGATCCAGTCCCTCTAGATATAAAAGGCTCATTCTACAGTAACAAAAGCACAATGATACTCAGATTCACATGATTTAACACCAATGACAACATAATTATGAATATTATATGTTTTAGATCCCCCTAAATGTTA
The DNA here is from genome assembly GCA_900302685.1 of Spondyliosoma cantharus. NCBI lineage: Eukaryota > Metazoa > Chordata > Actinopteri > Spariformes > Sparidae > Spondyliosoma > Spondyliosoma cantharus. The sequence goes on from OMLP01002220.1 coordinate 15,511, forward strand.
CACCCTGGACCTTTTGTATAGAATTAATTATTAAGTGATTTATCATATAGTTTAATTTTTTTCCTTTTCCTTCAGTGTTTTATATATTTCCGTTGAAATGTTAAAAATCGGCACCAACAGAAGCTCCTCTCTCCCAGAGAAAACACTGCTCCTGAAACGCCTCGTCAGTAGTACCGCCTTTAATTACGCATCTTCCGTTTTTTTTTTTGTGCCGCTGACTCAGGCATGTGTGACCTGACCAATCAGAGCAGAATGGGTATTCAGGAGGGCGGCCTTAAAGAGACAGAGGGGAAATCCAGTGCTGCAGCATTGGACAATAGGAGAAAACAGATGTGTTTTTGAGCATTAAAGCAAAATGTGCACAATGTGCCTCCTTTAATACTCTTTGTCAGTTTTAGGTGTGGCTGTCTAATCAAAGCTCTAATCGCTGTCAGTCATCAACAGATATCACTTGTCAGTGATGAATCAGGAAAATCTTGTGACCCAGCTGCTTGAAATGTGCTCAACGCTTAGGATAAGCCTGAAGTCAAGAAAGTTATGTGCACATTTCTGACACTAAATCCCACCTGAACGGACTTGATCCAACTCTGAATTATAAAACTGAGCACACGGATGAAGACAGAGAGAAAAGACGAGTGAAAGACAGAAACTGTGAGTGAAAAAGCAATGGCAACTGAAGAGTGCCTTCACCTTCAGTGTCTTGGCCGAGACAGGTTGATAGCAGCAGCAGATAAAGGACTCCTGTTCCCATTATACGCGGCCATTTGACCCGGCCCCATGACAGCGGCCCCATTAAGTGCGTCCTAACCATCTTCAGCACCATGCTTCACCGAGCATCCAGCTGCAGAGAGGAGGAGGAGGAGGAGGGGGAGGAGGGGGAAACACATAAACACAGGTCAGTCATGATCATTCACCTCATTTTCGGCTGCAACATTAAAAGCAGTCATTTTCATGTGCTTCCTCTCGCAGGCCGCGCCACCTGCGCTCTGGCTTTCAGTGAACAGCGATGTGGAAGCGCACATTAACACACTCACAAGATGACATCTGCCACTGAGAGAAAAAAAAAAAAACAGCCGCGCCACTCATAGAGAGTTTGATGTAGCAGAACTGTACGCACTTTCCCTCCAGA
>OMLP01002222.1:0-11061 GCA_900302685.1 Spondyliosoma cantharus
TATATAAGTATATTTTTAAAGTATGGATTGACCTTTTCTCTGATGTTTTTGTAGATATACTTTGCCAGCGAGGCGTATGGTCTGGATAGCACGGTCACCTGTGGTGGCTACTATCTCATAGCTGATGTGTTTGCCAAACAGGGGAAGGTGCCCGTTGCTTGTTCCTTGTACTCTGAGGTAAAATTTAAAAAGATGAGATATGATCATTTTATGACAATTTGAACAATTCTGTTTTGGTTTATGCGTTTCATGGTATGTCCTCTGTTGCTCATTTGTAGGTGGCAAGTACTTGGCACTACCATCTGACCAAACTCCTTGAGACCTACATGCAAAATATGCAGAATCCTGACATCCTGTCGTTTGAGCCCTCCTATGGTATGTGTTATTGTGATATAGAACCGTATAAACCAGAATAAACAATATAAAACCATACATTTAGGCTTCATCCAACTATCCAATTCTACCATACTATTCAAACAGTGCGGAATCAGACAATGACATCAGAAATCCATCATTTGCTCCTCCCGCTAAACAGTAGAGGGATCCGTTGTCATATCACCGAAGAAATAAGGTCAACAGTACTATATTTAGCTGGGCTGCATTGCTGTGCAATCCGAAGGCTAAAGCCCAGATTTACACGACCATGCTTAGGGCTGACTAGAGACCAGTGCTGACACATCTCTGGCTGTGCAACATCCGCACCGCTTCCCCCTATCGCAGCTGCTGGCCTACATATGATGCTAAGCCTGTTAGCTGCAATGTAATTTCTCCAGGCTTTCGTCTTTAAGTGTATCTATGCCCATGGTAATATACTGTTGAAGCTAAATGACATTTGTACATCTGTCTCTATCCATGACATTCATTCAGACAATGCACAGCGAGTCGAAGTGGATGAGATGTTAAGAACCATGTTGGAGTTTGAGCAGAATCGCTCAGGAAAAGACTCTACGCAGATTGCGCTGGTGACCCACTGCCTGGCCATGCTGTGTTTCCTGGGAGGAGACTATCTCAAGGTGAGGTGACCACCAGGCATTAAAGGTTCAGTCTGACACAGTGACACATTTCCCCATTACCCCCTTTAGAGGGCCGTCAACACGGGATTATCTCTAATTGGAAAAGCCGTAAGATGAGGTTTGAATTAGCTCGAGTTCACGCGACCGTCTCGGCTCTCTGACCCCCAGTTTCCAGTCTCTCTTTAATACCACTGGAGGCCGGATGAGCAGATCTCTACGGCATGTCAAGCCAGCTGAGGGGATGAGACAGTAATGATGTAGTGAATTTGTCTGTTCCACACTGTCTGTACAGGAAGTCACGCACCAGAGAGGTGACTGCCGCAGACTTAACACCTTGTCAGGGTCTAAGTTCAGTGGGTCGGATGAGATCTTGTGGCTAAGCACGCGTCACCTCATCCTAGCAAACAGTAAACACATTACAAGAGCCAAACAGTCACACAAATAGATTTCACAATACTGGTTTCTGGATGAAAGACGACCTGACCAACAGCTGCATCAGACGTCAGAAGTCTGACTAATTTAACTAGCCTGAAAGCTGTTCCAGATGATTGAAGAGAATCTTTGATCTCCACAGTGAAATTGAGTTTTTGTTTGCCCTCTTCCACATGGACATACGTGTGTAGGGTCAGTTCTGAAAGAAGCTTTGTGCCCTCTAAGTTAGAGGGATTCTTTCTGCTGGGTGGAGGCTGCCTGACATGGGCGTTTGTGTGGGTTAGCGTGCTCCGGTCGAAGGATGATTTACTCACACTGTGCCAGCCAACCACAAGTGTACTGTTCAGACCAGCTGTCTGTTTTCTCTTATATTTATTGAACTGCAAAGTATTAGAAAAAAACTAGACGTGGAGTTTTGATGACCACTTCCTCTTGTTATGGTTGAAGTTGCACATGTTCTTGTCCACGTCATGGATCTATTGTGGGTTGCCAGTGCCAGGGCTGTATTTTTGCAAAGTACATAATTGTAAAGACGTTGTTATCATTAGGACGTTACTTTGAGGGAATTGTGGTTAAAGCACTTTTTTTTAGCCTGTGATTCAAGGTGTTGTTGCAAGGATGGACCAAACATCCCACAGCTTACTGTATCAGCCTTGTAATCACCGCAGATAGCTGTGGGTAGATAGCACAATGAATGCCTGAGTAACACACATACACTGCACATTCCCAGCTGTTTACAAAACCGAAGAAACCGAAGGAATTCCATGGATGCCACTGCAAACTTCAATGAAATCCACATTGAGCTTGGCATGTTTCCATCACTGGGTTAGCATTCATGGTTTTATACGTATTTTCCCTCAATTCCAAATGATAAAGGACAATCATTACAGCCTAGCAGATCAGGTGGTCGGAAGGTAAAGTGGGTTAAGCCAAGCTGACCGGGTTGCAGTCCAATTTTCACTGATATTATTATATAAGTCAGCTTTACTCTCTCAGGAGAGTCTAACAGCTGCAGCTGCTGTGTTTGTTTCCGTTTGTGTTTGTTTGCCAGGCACTGGGATTTTGCAGCGAGGCCCTGCAGGCCAGCCAGCTGATACCAAATCATGACCTGACAGAGCCCATCCAGGGCCTGCTGCAGCTGGTGCAGAGTCTGCAGACAGAACCACGTCCTGGTTCGGACTAGTCATCGTACCTGTTCCAGACCTGCTCCATCAGGACCGCTGATTTAACCCCACACGGTCTTCTGGTGTTAATGTAGAAACCACTGAGCTGGGAACTAATAAAAATTGTTACAGGTACAGTTTATAATGTCGTTTAGAGATGTTGTGAACTGATATAACCAGATAATGACAAAATACTGGGGACCTTAAAGTGACATCTGTACTCTGAGTACATGAAACAAATGTTAATATGGAAATGTTAAAGGCAGTAAAAAAAGGAGACATGTTCATTGGTTTTGAATAATGACTCATCTTTATTTTAATCTAAAAAAAAAGAGAGGGATATATATTTACATCATTTTGCACATTTGTGAATTACATGATTTGGGGATTCAGTTTGGAACACTGTCATAATGATACAGAACAGAATCATGGTGAGGGCATTTGCTAAAAACCTTTTTTTATTCTATGCAATGTTTCTGCTTTTCTCATAGCTAGCAGTCCAGAACATCTTCATCAATCCACCATACGCAGAGAGAATTAAAGATTTCCTAATGTCTATGCATCATCAACAGAGAGCTGCATTATGTCACTGGAGCATAAACATTGCATTTTCCTCCTGCAGATCAAAGTATGCTGTAAACCTTTACGCAAACCTCAGGCTCGTTTTAAAACACATCGACATAAAATGAACCCGACGGCCGCAGTGAAATCCTACATATTATATACAATTCTGAAACATTTATTCATTATATCAAAACAAAGAATCACTTTTAAAATCATCTCACTACTAGTGTTATTAGTACTGAATTAGACTGTACAACAAAGAGTTTGTTTTTTGGCATTCAGATTCATTTTTATGTGTTGAGAGGCAGCAAAACATGGAAACACTTGGATTTCCGTATATTCCCTTTTTAAATTTTTGAGCCAAATATACATTAGCAGCAGTTTGGATTTAAATAGTAACCTTGTGCTCTGTTGTGTACACAGTGACTAGTCCAGAGGTCCCTACATGTTTGTTCCAGGCCTGCCGAGCACCACACGGACCAATACACTTTCCATCATTTCATGATTGACACACATTTCTTTTCTTCCTTCCTTGCGTCACTAGCATGATGTATCCATTTCTTTCAGTAGCTCCCATACCTTTTATCCGCTTTGATCTATAAAAGACAAAGCAAAATGAAACCCACCTGAACTGGAACCTTGACTCAGATCAGTTCTCCCAAAGAAAACCAGACAATGAGAAGGCATTTTCAGAGTTGTTAGGGCACAGTTAAATGAACCTTCAATGGCTAGATGTGCGCTGTCTGCATATGTAGAAAATACAGATTTAAATAACGGGCTGTAAGAGATAAATTAACATTTCAGTCTTTTCTATGGCTGGCTTTGTGATGTCTTGAAAGGATATGTGATCTTTGATTTACACTGATTTACACAATGTCAAATGACACAGGCTTCAATACAAAGACAAAAAAGGGGACATCGACGACTAGAGATAGCTGGGACTGGGATGTGACTTGTTAATGATGAAGCCCACCGGCCCTTGCATGTCAGGAGAGCCGACATCAGCGGATTTCACAGTTTGTTTGTCAGATACTTTCATTATATAGATACCGGACAACATCACAGTAGTGTAAATGTTGTTGTCCTCTCAGTGGAGCCACTGTGATCACTTGACAGCAGACTTTAAACAAAAGCTGCCTTTCCTGTTGTCTGGTGGGTTTAGGTTTGGCACCCTCGAGCAGGCCCCTCGGATTCCAGACAGTAAATTCGGCCCACAAGAAAGGGAAATAAAATCAAGCTTCACAGCGGTCTCACTTTATTAAGACAATATTAGTGCACACAAACCACTTTTTTTTCTCTTTAAAAATACCATAAATTAGGAAGAAAACAAGGAACAATATAAAACAAGCAAGGAAAAAAAGTGCATGTTAACCATGGTATACACCGCATTGTCTTATACTGTAGTTTACAACCTTTTTTTCGTTGTTGTTTGTGTAACTTTTCGTCTGCCGCTAGATATGTGTTGTGTTTTTGACATGACTTTTGCTCAGATGGATATGTCGTGCCTTGGTGGGGGAGAGGGGATGGTTCAGGGATGAGATCCAGGCTGCTTCCCTGAGTTGTTTTCAACAGAAACATGAACGTCACTATGTGGAACAACTTAGGGTTTACATTTGTGCTTTTTGATCAGAGCTGTAAATGATTCTTAATGAACCTGTATGTTGATATTTCAGAAGGCGTACTGGAGGTAAAGTGACAGGAACAAAAAAACCATAAGCAAAAGCTCTTGGCTGCTGAAATCCCTGGATTTTTTTTTTTTAACTTTCTTCTCTAAGGAAATAAAAACATTCTATTCAAAGAGACTGCAAAAATATAGTTTTAATTATTTATTTGTACATCATGCCAACATATTTTGTGGGTTAGGATACTTCTTTTTTTCCCAAAAAAGGTGAAAACAATCAAAAGGTAAAATCTACAAATCATATGACTGAGAAATCACATCTAACCAAATCAAGAAATGTTAGCACCAAATTTCAGTTTCAACCTTTCAATATTGCAGGTCTGTACAAACATGTTTGTCCACAATAGCTTATGAAGATTTTAAAGTTGGCAGTAATTTCAGCTGTTCCAGTCTCAACAGCTGGATGCTAGTATGCACTGAAGCTAATTCACTACCCAAATATTTACAAAAAATCTAAAAAAAAAATAAAAAAAGAGAAAGAAATAGAAAATAATACACAAACTACTTTTTAGCTCTTAGACATAGAAGGGAAGGAACACCTGGTGTATCAGGGCCATTTAAAAACCACAAGGATCCTGGCTGATATGTATTGTATGTTTGAATATCTGTTTCATCCTATGGCAGTGAGAAGTCACTGTTTTGAGGTATATTTTGTTCACACGCTGTCTCGTGTTTCATCTGAGCATGAAAAAGAAAATGCATCTGTTTTTTTTCATAAAGTGCTAGACAATTGATGAATTATAAAAAGCAGAAGAGTGCTGCTGCTGGTACGGCTAACCAAACAAGCTATCGAGGAGTGTAGAATTAAAAATCGAGTAATGGCACTCAATTCATGTTTATACTCCAGGTTGTGACTCTTTAACAGAAATGCTATTTGTCTTTTCTACAACCGTGCACATGTTAGGGTAGATTCGCGAGCCTGCTTCATTCACAGTGAACAGTGAGGTTGTCATATATGGTCACCGTGTTATCACCTGACGGGTGCTAATGGTATGTAGTCATGGTCACTGTCAATGTTGCAGCTACAGCTTCATTTTAAAATCAGTTTAATTATCAGAGAGTTAAAAAAAACATTATGTATACAGTCTGTTTAGGTGGATTTACAACATATGACATGTTGTCTTTTAGTGAAAAATTATGAATAGCTGTAAATTTAACATGAAATTCCTTTATCTCCAGTTGATGCAAATCCTGTTCTGTCTCTGACAGGTGCAATTCATTGCTACATTGGAGCTGACACTACAATGTGTCAAGCATGAGGATGTTTTCCTATCACAAGGAGCTAATCACTTAAAAAAAAAAACAACACTTCATTGTTCCTCCAATCCAACAAACCTGACTAAAGTCTCAGCAGGAAACCCCTTCTTTATGACAACATACTGCAGATTCTCTTGAAATAAAGATATCGTGTTGTAAAGATAAAAATACGGCAGGTGTATGCCTCTCTGAGAATCCCACACCCACCCCAAAAAACACCTTCACCCTCACTATTTTGCAAAAAATGAAACAAGGAGAGGTCAATTTGGCAGTTATCATATGTGTTACATCCCACTCTCTGCACATTGCTGCAGTGTAAGCTAAGTTTGGATCGTGGGGTTTGGGAGTAGAGGTGCAAAGCGAGGAGAGTCAGGGGAGCAGCCTCAGATCTTTGTTTTCTTTTAGGGGAGTTTTGGTGTTTCTGTTTCTGTATGTGTGTACCGTTTCTCTGTTCTTGTTTGCATTTAACATCCTGTGTTTGAATGACTTTTTGGATTGATATGTGTTTTCAAAAGGAATGTCTGTTGCCATGCGTACAGGTGTGTATGTGCGTGTTATGAATTTGTGAGTGCATGAAGCTGCTTGAATCTCACTCAGTCAATAACTTGATCTCATTGGCGAGGAGGGTGTTGAAGTTGTAGGCCGGATCAGGGAGGTCAGGCAGATCAGGCAGGTTGGGGGCTGTGGACTGGCGGGGCGAAGACTGAGAGGGCTCGGCCAGCTCCGGGTCGCTCTCGCTGGAAGTGGAACCCATGCTCATGTTGCAGACGGCCTCGGGAAGTGAGCCACCACTGGTGGGCACGCTGCACACCTCAGGCTCACTGCTGGTCTCACTGGTGCTCGACACGACGGACAGCAGGGACATCTTACGGGTGAGGCGGCTTGGCAGCATGGACAGAGCGTAGTCGGCGACAATGCCCGCCACATCGATGCCACAGGCCTGGTCGAATGCAATGAAGCCTACATTGGCATTAGCCTCGCAGACCACAAACGAGCCATCGTTGAGCTGCAGGAGGTCGATGCCGCACACATCCATGCCCAGGATGTTAGACACCTCTATGGCCAGCTGCTTGCCCTGCTCACTCAGTGGGCACATCATGCCCACACCACCTAACAATCAGAGACATTAAGTTGGTTAATACCCTCAGTCATCTGTTGTTCCATCAAGTTTATTATTAATTTTTTATTAAGAATCAAGAGTAATCTTTAAAAGAAATATATGTGGACGATCAAAGAATTTTTAAAAAAGAATTAGGCTAATTTTGTTATGTAAAGTCATAGAATCAAATAGCACAGCCAATCTATCTAGAGTCAGCGGAACTGTCAACATGATCTGTTACATAAACGCAGAATAATCTGATGACTGATGTCCTGAATATGTCACAGCACATTACAGCCCCACTAGACCAAAACTGCTCATGCTCTGACATTGAAGATCAGTCTCATCAGCTGGACTGCTGATGTCCCTGGGGCAGATTGTGGATGAGCTTGTTGATCTGGCACTCTTTCCTCAAACTGGTTTATTTAGCAGATGGAGCATTCATCAAACATTTAGAAATATGCTTTTAGAAATATTCTCCTCACATACAGGAATGATTAGAGCGATCCAGTGAGATAGTGATTCAAATGTGGCACACAGAGCAGTAGTTAATTTGTTTTCTAATGGTCTTAATTAAAAATGAACGCCTGTCTTTTACTTTTACCATGTTTAAAAAGAAGCTTCCTGAAAGTAATTGTAAAAATGACCAGAACAGCTTTGGTTCTACAAGAACAGTGGGACCATTTAACCACACAACTTAAAATAAAACATTGCAAGACTCAAGGCAACTCAAGACAGATTTAGTATCATCCATATAATCAGTAAATTAAAATTAACCACACCTAAAAACAGACCAGTGAAAACTTGAGAGGATCTGGTCCAGTGCTGCCATTGTTGGTAACAGATTGTGAGTGGAAGGGGCAGTGAGTTCACTACTGTATTATGTGTGTGACAGTGTGAAATTCAGTGTGTCATCTTTGACTCTCTTGGGTCTGCCTACCCAGGGAGCAGTTGCTCTGCATGCGACCGTCAGTGGAGCAGCGTAGCATCGAGCCAATGACGCGGCCGCCCACCAGGACCACCCGCACATCGCGGCCATGCGACTCCTTGACGTACTCCTGGAACAGGTAGGGGGTATCGTGGCGGATCAGGTGGCACAGATCTGTCAGGTGGTGTTTGTCCCGTGCCAGGAACACAGCCTTGCCTGAACGAGGGAAGGAAGGAAAGGTGAGCTAGTTATCAGGCTGTCTGGATTTCTCCTTTTCTTTCTTTTTTATATAAACATGAAAATAAAATGTGCAGGGTCTGGTAATAGCAGCTGAGGTTGGATAACATCCACAGTTTGGCTGGCAAGAAGCTGCTTCTGCTGACCAAGTCTCATGTCAGTTCCCATTTCTCATATAATGGATGGGACACTCCTCTTAGCAGCCACAGAAATGCTTCTCACAGAGGATAGAAGACGCCTGTTTTAATTAGCACCTTTTGGCTCTGTCTCCAGGTTGTCACGCACTCTGACCCCTGTTCCCAGCACCAGGGAAAATCATGTGCCCTGTGTGTGTATGTGCACATTGTGTCTAAGTGACAATCTAAACAAGATGACGCGGCGAACACTTGGTAAAATCATAAGGATGTGAAGATGGACAGTCAAAAGTCAAGCCAAAAACAAGACAAACAAGGAATTATGATCCTGTGACTCAGTGAGACATGTGACTACTGTGTGATGATGGTATTAAAATATTGTTTGCACCCAAAGGCAAATGGTATACTGAGAATTAGAATATTTCCCAAGAACTAGCCATGAAGGGCAGATTAAATTAAATTAAATTCAAATTTGGTATCTAGCATAGACCTATTAACACCAACGATTCTTAAGATTTTTGATTTAAACTCTGTACTCTGTTGCTTACAGGCCTTCATGGCTCATGAAAAAGAAGGCAGGCTGGACTTAAGCCAATGTCAATGGTCAACCGCAGAGGAGAGGAAAGCAACCATTGAGTTGCCGAACTCCATAAACAGGGTGAAGTTAGAGGCTGACCAACGGCTGCTTTCCCTAACAATGCACTGTGATGGCAGCCCAGGCTAGCCAAGGTCCATTGTTGTTCCTTCACACAATGGCAGACCCAGTCAAGTGTCGATAACTATGAATGGGAAAGGGCTAATGGGTCAGCAGGCACTGGAAGCACAACATTAAGGAAAAGGCTCAAACTTCCCACACAAGTCCTGTGTGAATTCTGGCAAAATGAGGAGACAAGGGTCAATTTGTAAACTCATCTAGCAGCCATACTGCAAGAAGCACTACAAGCTTCTGTTCTGTGTTTGTTGCAGCACCACAGTCCTAATCATTTAACACTCTGTCAATGAATTTCATATAAGGGTGACCTGAGCTGCCGTTAGGGGCCCGCAGTGTACAGATCCTTCAGGCGTGGTGTAGTTAACAGAGCTGGGACCTTTTTACAGAAATTTCATGTGTCTGAAACCCTACCCTGTCTAGGTTTAGGATGATGTTTAGGATTTTTGGTATTACAGAAACATGCATCTTATATTGGAATAGGAATTTGCCAGAACTGTCCTAACTGAGGAATTTCCTGTTAGAAATTCTAAGCGGGAATGTCATAGACCCTGTCCTAAATTGAGAGTGTCTGCCACAAACTGTTGTTCAGTTTGTATGGGGGAAAAAATGAAGATAGAGAGCAACATGAACACCGAAATGTTATGATTGAAATGCTATTCAAACCGTTGGGAAGCTAGCACTTGTTAGTCTGTCTGAGAAGCCAACACTGTTGTTAGTTTGTTCAAGAAGCTAACACTGATATTAGCCTGTTAGTTGTAATTTCTTGACACAATTAATACCTCAGACTCATCGAAGCTAAAACCTAATGCCTGTTTATTGATGTCTATTATAGGAAGCTAGCTAGTCAGAAACAAGTAAAGTGAGACAGGTGTTGTCATGGGTACAGGCAGTCTCCTGTACATTCTAAACGTAGATAAAGGCATGACAGGATGAGCACTGATTGAAACATCAAGTTTACAGTTTTAGTTAGGATCGCTTAAGGTATAAGATCAGCTATGAGTTTAGGAACTGCTACTAGTAGGAGGATAGGAAGGAAAAGCAGTTGACTGAGGGTCTTACCTCTGTGGCCACGCGCATTCTTCACCACCACTGGGTAGCCCAGTGGCTCTGCTTCATCGATCATCTTACGGAAGTTGTCATGCCCTCCTGGGAAACGCCCATGAACACAAACACACAGACCGAGAGAAACACAGAGAGAGAGGTGTAAAATATATTTAAAAATGCGTCTTTGTTTTGATAGCAATGTTCACACATGACAGCCAACTGAACAGGGTGGGGGGAGGGAATGAAGCCTGGCGCTATGGCAACAGAAGTGACTCAAAACAGCGAGGCAGCGGGAGTGTTGTCCTGAGATTTTACTTCTTTTGCTGGTTGATTCGTGAGATTGGAACTGAGCAGTCAGTGAAGGAGGCATTAATGTGAAGCAGCTGACCATATCTGACATTGATTCAGGAGTTGGCAGCTTGTAGGGACAGCTGAGCTTCAGCTCTCTCTGCTTTGGCTTGAGAAGTGATTGAAAAATGTGTCAAAAAGATTGAGAAAATGGGAGGTGTTAATAACTTCTTTCCCCTCGCTCTCTCCATTTCCACTTCTCTGTCTCCCTCTCCATCTTTGTGTTTCTGTCTGGTCTTATCTGGCATTGAGTCAAGGGAACAGATGTGAGCTCAATGTCACACAACTTTTCCAGATGCAACGATTCACATGTGATTTCAGTGAGAGGGAGAAAGAACAGAGGTAGCAGAGGAGGGGGGAGAGAGTGGACTGCAAATGTGGGTCCGACCACGTCATCGGCTGCTGAGGTTGAGAACAGGAGGGAGGCATCTTTTATTTTGAAAAATCAG
>OMLP01002224.1:0-11204 GCA_900302685.1 Spondyliosoma cantharus
GCTCAAAAAGAAGTTAAGGCAACAATGACAACAAGGTGAAGGGAACTGAAAAAAAATCTAAAAACAAGTCTCTATATCTCCGAGAAAGGTTACATTCTCTGTGTTAGTTCCCTTATATTAAATGTATTTTGATATTTTAACCAGAAATTAGACAAATGCAGTTGGTCAGATATGGCGATTTTGCAGTGTATTAATTCATAAGTCCTTATCTTGGGTTTTACATCTTTTGCCAAGACAGTGGCGTAGTTTGAGTAAAGGCAATATTGATGGAAAGGTTTGTAAAGCCTGTGACTCCCATTAAAAATTCTAAATGTTCAATTATTGGGTTTATGATAAAATACCTGCATAACAATTGAATGCCCATCACCCTCAGCTGTGCTTTGTGTTTAGTGCTAATTAGCCAATATTAGCTATATTCGCTATAGCTACAGGCTAAATTAAGATAGTGAGCTTGGTCAACATTTTACAGGCTTAACATCAGCATGTTAGCTTTGTCATTGCGAGATGTTAGCATTTAGCTTGAAGCTGCTATGTCTAAGTTCAGCCTCGGAGAGCAGCTAGCATGGCTGTGGAGTTTAGCGTTACAATCTTCATGTGGAGTTTGAAATATATGTAGAATTCATCATAGAGGGTCCAACAAAGAAATAGTATTGAGTTGAATAAAGTGTACATGTAGGATTTGCCTCTCACACATCAGTACATCAGACAGTATTTGAATAAATACCAGTTTTGATATTATGTCGTCTATATATTGTTCTCCAGAAATATCTACAGAAGTTCGCATGCTAACCAGCGAGCCCCGGCCCATCCTGCTCCAAAACTAACTGAGCTGACCAGCTATGGTAGATTCCGTCAGCAGCAGATTATTCGGGTGACATGCTGCACCCAGGTGGCCAATTTCTAAATATTGCACAATATTGCACTGCACAACAGGCTGGAATACCCTTTAATCTGCTTCATTACAACCAGTGAACTGAAAGCCAAAGAAAGAAAGAAACGGATTTGTGTAGTACACCTTTCTCACAGAGAACAAGACTTTTATATAACCAACACAACTTGTTTTCACAACACGGTGACACGAGTTAGATAGAGCAATATAACAGACAGACATTTCAAATACTCAGACATCACTTAAACTCACCTCAGATTTTCCACGACTGAAGCAGGCTCCCTTGGTGAACTCGTCGCAGTGCCACTCAGCCTCCTGCGGAGAGAGAGAAAAGCAGCATTGAGACTCCCAATAAACCATTGAGAAGAAGCAAACATCAGAAAACAGTTGGCACTGTGTCGGCGCGAAACACTTTGAAGACCACTCAGGGAACCCAAACAAAACACTGCCTGGCTCTCCACTGTGGCAAAAATCCCCACCTTTTTGAAGTCAATTCGACGTCTGGTGACTTGATGTCTGAGATAGCGAGGCAATAAAAATGCCACAGAAGATGGGAAAACAAATGTAACAGAAAAAACACGCTGAGACGAGGGTTGACTTGAGTGGGAGGGATGGATCAAAACAGAGGCGAGCAGTAAGTGAATTTGACATCACATCCTCACTGTACTCAAAATGTCCCACATACACACACACACACACACACACACACACACACACACACACACACACACACACACAATTATGGGCGCACACTTTGTGCACACATAAGTTTATAAGCCACGTTAAATACAGACACAGAATCCAATTAAGGTGCATACCAAGACGGGACCTCGAGAAACGAAAGGCAGAGACGGATGCCAAACTGATTTATGGGAGAGGTAGAAGGAGGGATCCTAAGACATAACACGCAAGTCCCCAGAGCGGGATGTCAACGTGATTTACATGTGAGGGAGAAAAACAGAGGGACGCCTTTTACATTTCAACCCAGGAGGGAGAGGAACGAGAAGATGAAACCTCTGCTCGTCTCCTCCGCGGGGTGAAGACACTGGTGATCTCCAATTCCTAGCATTTAATTTCAGTGTGACCTCTGGGCATGGGGGGGGGGTTCTCATTGATAAAAGTTCTCTATTCATGAAATGAGTGTCGGCCTCGGGACCGTGGCGGGCCACTAAGACAATCACGCTTGTGACAGGCAGAATTAGCCATCACTGCCACCAGCTCCCTGTGACTGGCAGAGAGAGAGAGAGAGAGGAATACTTAGCATGGAAACTGGCGGGCACGCTAATTCGCTTAATGCCAAGTCACAAAACAGTCTCCAAAAGTTAAACTATTCCAGCTTCTGTTTGGGCCACAGAGGTACGACTCTCTTGCAGTAATAACCTGGCTAGCTGCCAGGGGCGCAAGCCTTTCACTCTCAGTGGGAATATAGTAAATATTGCTAACTGAAAGAGAATATTAGATTTCACCTTGGTATTGGGATTGTTTTATGCCAGGACAGAAGAGGGAAGGAAAGCCGAACCCCCCTCAGCACTTTGGAGAACTTCTTTCATTTCCTCTTTCGAGAAAGCTTGGGGAGTTTTGCCTCTGTGTGTTTTACGACAAGGCCTTTGCTTTCTGCCTCACTGGCCTTCAGGAGGGTGTAGCGACGGCGGCCCGTATGTACACACTCGGATAAATGCACACATAGGCAGTAACAGGCGGGAGCTTAGAGGGAAGAGAGAGCTCGGGCTGCGGGGTGCTATTCAGGGAGGATAAGATATGGAGTATTAATGGGAGCCGGCTCCTCTTCTTCGTCTTCTCAGTGTGTGTGCCTCATGTGTGTGTGTGTGTGTGTCAGTTCACATTCCAGGCCAAAGCAGGCTATTCTGGGGCCGCGCAGCCGCCGCAGACACAAACCACACACATCAGCACGGGCGGCTCGGCCTGCACACACAGCACCGCAGCGTGTCCCAGCTGGGTTGGATGTGGGCTCTGAAAAGTGCTTTCACTAATCGCAAGGGGGGGGGACCTGTTAATGGCCCGAGACCTTACTCACTCATATTCAGTGTAAAAATCAATCATAATATGATGCAAAATTACAACTTGAGATCACATTAAAGGGAGCAAAGTGGTTGCTTTTATCATTATGGGTCGATTATGTGATTTATCATCATCTGGAACAGTTCAAAAGCAGATTTTTCCAGAATACCATATATTTCCATTACATCTCCAACTTTATGACCACTGAAGGAGGTGATGTCCATAAGCATGTAAGTGGGGGATGTGTTGGCATCATTGACCATAAAAGCGCACCCTTATCTGACCGCCCCGAAATCAAATGGTCCAGAATAAAGAGCAGAATCACAGGCATGCGGAAAGGCAAGTGCAAGTATCATTAGGAGACATTAAAAGCTCATTAACATGCTATTGTTCAGCCACTGTGCACCGAAGATGAATCTGTCTTTAGCAGAAATATGTCTGGAATGTGCCGTCGTTAAATAATCATTCTTGGCTTTATCAAAAGAAACTGCGTCATAAAGACAGCTTTTTTTCTGCGCCTTTGTCACCTAGAAGGAACTGAAACAGAGACTTAGAGGGGAAACAAAGAAGTTGGGAGAATAAGAGAGGACACAAATTAAATTTAGTGAGCTGAGAATGGTGGTGAATTTCCCCACAAGAACAAAAAAAAAATATCCACCATCGCACTGTAATCATCTTTGGAGAAAAGCATCCATTGGATATTGTGGGAAAGGAGGAGATCTACAGCTGTTAAATGATAATTATGGTTTATTACAACTATTTATTTTCATAGTTTTGGTCGTCCCCTTTCATCGGGTACAAACCCGGATTCCCAAAGAGTTGGAACGTTGTGTAAACGTAAATAAAAAACAGAATGCTTTTTCACATAAACTGTGTTTAGTGACGACAGTTTTACGCAGTGTACTGCATTCATGTGTTTCACAAAGTGGTAAACCTCGCTCCAGCTGGACTTGTGAACCACTGAGCCTTTTGCCGAGGTCCCTTTCATACCCAGCCATGATACTATCACCTGTCACCGGAACTTGTTGACCTGAGGAATGTCCCAAACAGGTGTTTTTTGTGCTATTTTTTTTTTATTAAGAATAAGCATATATTTCCAAAAATCAAAGTAGTTGATGGCGTAAGACAAGAAATGAGTTGCCCTTGTACTGTTTTCAGTTGAGTTCAGGTCAAAAACGGAATAAGCAAATTATCACATTCTGATATTTTTACATAGCACCCAAACTTTGTTTGAAACAAGGTTGTATGATAAGACTCTGCAATGAGAAAGATCTGGGACAACAGAGTCTCACAGGTCAAATAAATGTGGATGGTCGGATGATCCGACAGGTTGTAAGCAAGACAAAAATCTATCCAGATTGTCTGAACCACTTTCGTTGGAGCTAAAAGTGAAAGTGGGCTCATCCGATTTGTTGCCCCAGTTGTTTAGCTACACATGCAGATACACATGAGTAGGTAAGAAACAGTGTCAGACTGTGAAGCAATTCTGGTGTCATCAAGGATGCATACAGGCCCAAAAACTATAGGTAATATCAGTTAACTAGGCAACCGGAAGTCAGCCAGAAGAGGTCTCAAATACATCTTCTCATGATCAACTAGGCCAGAAAAGGACAAGTGTGTTTTTGCTTTATGGGTCTAAAAACAGGTAATCTCACAGAAGCCTTTGGGGAGCAACTTTCATAGGAATGATGGGGGCGCCATCTTGGAAAGTTGTGTTGTTGACACATACAGGATACATATGGATGTTTACAATGAATGGTTGGGATAATAACTCTACCCAGTACATCTTGCGGTGTGGTTGCAGCTTGCAACCAAATGAACACCCCTTGTCTTGCCCTTTGATGTGATGGCTGCTAAAAACAGGACCAAACAAGACCCTCTCTAGAGTCAGTGTCTTGTTTGTTTTTCTGGGCTACTGTAGAAACATGGTGGACTCCAAGGAAGACATGCTAACTCTGTAGCCATAAAAATCTTATTTTCAGGTGATTAAACACAAATGAAACCATAAATATGTTTATTTTATTCCATCACCTCCAAAAGAAATCTCCCAAAATCTTACACACTGGACATTTAAAACTGGTATGGATATCCAATTGCTCCCTAACACTAACATTGCCATATTACCACCCTCCCAGTTCTCAGCTCTGCGAGCAGTCTTTTTAATACCAAATGGTACCCTGGCCAAAAGAAAAAAAAACAAGGCCAGTGTTAAAACCAACCAGAACAATCCTTTAAGCAAGATAAAGTGTGATTAAGATGCAGAAATTCAGCAGGCTGAGGGAACTTGGCACAGTCGGTAGCAGTCATCTGTTGCTTCAGGGAAGCTGAAGGAAAAAAACATCCTAAGACATGTTCCGTGTGTTCGCCCTCTCTGCTGTCCCCTGTAATGGTTGAAATCCTCAGATAGACCATTGTGCTCGGGACTCACACTGAGGGGCTATTGTCACTGTGAGGTGGGTGCGGGAGAGATACCAGGGGAGAGAGTGGGCAGGGAGGGAGATAGACAGAGACAGAAAAAAGGACGGAGAGAGGAAAATAAGGGACAAAAAGACAGAAAAAAAACAACAAAGGGAAAACAGAGTCCAACTTAGGAGTCAACCAGAACAAGGGAGACAGTGTGGGCAGGAGTGAAGTAGTCAGTGAGACGGAGGAGGGAGTGAGGAGCTGAATTCTAAAACAGCACTGTTTCCAGACATGATACTGAATATATTTTACATAAGGAGGGTCCGGAGAACACACTTGCTGCTGACAGCTGTCTAGCTTCATGAAATGACTGGCTGTGTGTGTCTCATTACAAGGGGGCGGCGGGGTGGAAGAGTGAGAGCTGGACAAATTCTGCCGGGGAAAATCTAATCTGTCTTATGAATAGCTGATATTACCTTTTGATGTGCTGGCACAGTATTTACCATTCACACTGATGTCTGCTGATGTAAGCTGCTGAAAGATTTACACGGCAAATTGGTCTTGATGTAACGTCTGAGCGAGTGTGTAGGTCTGAGTCACTACATCACATAAAAAGATAAGTCGGTGTTGTAGTGACCCCCTGCTACGCCTCTTTCTACTCAGACTCGCAGCCCTCTTGCTTCGACATGAAGCGCTATGATATCACTAAACGCGCTCGTATCTGCATCTCCGGTCCCACTGATGCTTTTAATTCCATGCATTTAAATGGCCACGTTAGCAGGGTTCCAGTAATTGAATTAGCAATGCTTCCAGAGCTATGGAGGACGGTTCCTGTTAGCTACTGATTAGCAGGGCTAATTGTCTGTCTGACAAAGTGTAATTGCAGGAGACAGGCCCATGAAATACAACATGTGCGACTGGAGGCAGGCTTTTGTTTTCTTTGGAGTCCCCTTCCCTCTGTGCGACTCAACAATGCGATGGGAAGTGAAGAAAAATGGATGCACGGTATACATCTCAACATACAGTCTGTGTTGCCAAGGGGAGCTGTTATGGATAGTGGTTTCATGGAGGAGAGAGAGGGGCTGGAGTGAATATCTACTATTTTCCTCCTCCTCTGGTGCTGTATTGAATGGTGAACAATGCCACTGATCCTCCTCATCCCAGTGCTTATTGACTAATGCCGTGCCACAGTGTTTCTGTTGAAACTCAGCCTCAGCGTCTGCATCCTGTTTCGATTTAGCTCGGAAAAAGCACGACCGTATTGGATTCTTTGAAGGGGACGCTTTTTTAATTTCTTCGTACATTAGCACCTTTTGCTTCAGAATATTGTGAGGTCGCCGAGCTCTCATTGTGCCTGAAAATTAGACACTTTGGGGCTTTCGGGACCAGCATGAAAAGGGTGTTATTAGACCAGGTGCGCTAGGGTAAAGATGGAGCGTACTCAATGACGTCAAGGGCATTATTTGGTGAGCTCATGGGCAAACAGGGAAACAAGGCTGAGTAGTACATGGAGCCGATTTGGCCATTCATCAGCCCCGGCAACACAATGGGAAAATTGAACACAATGCAAATGCAGAAGAGCCAATTCATCAGTGTTCGTCCCCTCTCTGCACTGGGCCATGGAGGGTGCAAAATGGCGATGCCAGCATTGATTCGCATGCCCAAGGTTGGCAGGAGCTGCGGGCACGGAGCTGAATGAAGGACGGAGGGGGCAGAGGGACAACAGCGAACAGATGTGAGATATAAAGTAGGGATCACCTGTAGATCAAGGAAGGCTATTTTTGCTTTATGGCTGCTGTTTTCAAAGCTCATTCTTTAGCCGTAATAGCTTTAAATGCCACATCGGTTGGGTAAGGTCAGTTTCTCCTTCCCCCTCCCCCCATCAGCGGCAAAAGTTTGTAAGTGGAGCAAAGGAGGAAAGTATCAACCTTTTGTTCTTGACAGTGTTTCCAGATCAGTAAGGATGAGGGTAGAGGTTGACAGGGAGAGGAAGGCCTCTTCAAGCTGGTAAGACACTGCAGAAAAAAAAACTTTAAGTAGCAGATATTAGCTCCAATCAAGGCCATAGGGAGGGCTGGCTCGTGTTGTAGAGCCTGGCTCTTCCCACTTCAAACCCTGATTGCCTTTCAGTTTGAGTTCATGCTCGCAAGTTCACAGCCTAGGGACTACAGGAATCTGCCCAGCTCATTTGCTCTGGCAGAGAAATCTAGTCCCCCTTGCATTTGAGAAAGATTTCTATCCGATTGGTACTTATCTGGCCATTCACAACCGTTTTATCTAATATGGCACAGGTCTGACATGATGACTGACTGAGGAGCGTGACCGGTTCAGATAGTCACATGTTTCACTGCTCTGACAGTTTGGAGGCCTTTTGTATTGTGTCCAGTTCTATCCAGCGGCGCACCAGGCTCACGATCAAACTGTCAAATGAGGCAGTGCTGATCAAATATTTATCAAGATTCTACTGCATTGCCTTGAATGCCTTCAGATGCACATTGTAGTGTACAGTTTGGTTGTATTACAAGATGGTTTGTGACCAGGTCGCCATTTATTTCCTGCCTGAAGTCGGACCGAGAACATACCCAACGGTGCAACACTGCTCTAATAGGTCACGATTAATTGCACTGATAGGTCTAGGTCTATCAAATTGCGTCCATAGGCATCTTGGTCGTGGCCCCTTCATGACAAACCCGAACCCTTTGAAAGCATAAGATAACTGAGCAGGACCACACACATATTCATTTGGGAATAAGTCTGCCAGGCTCACGAAACTTCGATCAAACTCTCCAACTAGGCAGTGTTTATTTATTATTATTTATCAAGATTCTATTGATTCTATTTGTCTTTTTCTCACCTCAAATGTTTTCAGATACACATTTTAGTGTACAGTTCAGCTGTATTGCAAGATTGTTTGTGACAAGAATGCTTTTGTTTTTCCTGCTTCAAATCAGACCAACAGAGCAAAACCTTTTATTGTTCTGATTGGACAAAGGTTACTCATATGTATTTGAAAGTTAGTCAATCGATGCACGGCTAGCAAGATCATACAATGTGGAAGGTTTTCTCCTTATACTTATGATTGTGATAGCAGCTCTCTGTCATGTGACAAGTTTCTATGACAAACCATCTCATAAGTATGG
This sequence comes from Spondyliosoma cantharus, assembly GCA_900302685.1. Taxonomy (NCBI): domain Eukaryota; kingdom Metazoa; phylum Chordata; class Actinopteri; order Spariformes; family Sparidae; genus Spondyliosoma; species Spondyliosoma cantharus. The sequence goes on from OMLP01002224.1 coordinate 8,452, forward strand.
ACCCGACTGAACTTTCATCTCTCAGGACTTACTGAAGACCAACTCTGAGATGTGGCCATGAAAAACACACGGGTGAGTTTCCAGTTTCCAGATAGCTGAACAACTCTTCTAACAAAGGTCCTCTCTCTTTGTCTCTCCCGACTTCTGATGTTCTTGGCTCTTTTCTATTTTTCATCACCTCCAAGCAAGGAGGGCATTTAGTGAGGAGATTATGGTTGCCTGGCTCAGCCTCTATCGATCTGTGCGAGTCTCGACTCGATATGTGCAATAGAGCGGGTTAGACCAGCAGTGTTTAGCTACCACCCAGAGTGTCACCACTCTCTAAACCCTCCCTAAGACTGCCGAGTATTTGGGGGTTTATTTCTGCCTTACAGAATGCTTTAAGACAACTCAAATCACACTGCACCCAAGGGCAGGAAAAGTGGGTGTGATTCATTTTGCCTTCACGGAGCATCAGACCTTGGTGGCGGCTGTTTTCATGAATGTTTCATGCATGTACATACAAGATGAGATCAGCCTGTCATCGATCATATGGTAATTATATCCACCTCTTTAGAGTATTACAGGCTGTTTGTACTACACCGGCTCTAAGCCTTGTGCTCTGTCAAACCATACACGGCCTCCCTCTTAACGCTGCCAGCCATGCACGAACAAATCACTGCCATTGGGCATTATCTGACAAGGCTGATGCATGGTGACGGGGGTGAAATCACAAAGACAAGCGTAGGTGTAGCTTTTAGCTTGTTTTCCTTCTGCGAAGAAAGAAAGGAGAGAAAAAGAACCTCATGCAATTCTTTTGAACGTCGGTGCAACAGAAATAAAGCGCAGTGAAATGCTAACGGCCGCTTGTGCTCAAACTTTCTGTGTTTGAGCATTCGCTCTGGCATTTTCAACGCCACATATCCTTGTAAATCTATTTGATCAATCAGCAATGCATGTAAAGTGAGTGGAGCAACAGAGCCAACGGGGAAATCTATTGAAGTCTTTCATATCGCACAACAATAAGAATGACAAACATATGTACACCCAGCCACGCTGAGAAACCAAAACCAAAACAATGAATCTCCAGTTTTGATAAAAGAAGAACGGAAGGAAAATATTGAATGGGAGAATAACACTTCAGCATTTGAAGTTAGCCTTCCCATTGACTCTGCAGCCCCTCAGTCAAATGCAAAGCAGGGACTGGTGCACAGGTCAGCTTAAATTGGCTCCAGGCCTTGGCAGGGATTAACAGGTCCTATTCTCTTAAGAGAAGATGTCCTGGAGATGAGGGGTTGATTGGGTCTGTGGAATCTCCTCGCTGATTCTGCAGCGCCAGCCGAGCGCAGGATGAAATAAAGAAGGAGGGATGATTGGGCTGTGCGGATGGCATAGAGCATCTTTAAAAAGCATCTGCGTCCCAGTGAGCGACCACAAAGGACAGGCTCTGCAGGAATCCTCGTCTCTCTCCATGGGGGGGGGATTTCTCTGCTTTCTTCCCTCAGTCTGCATGATTCCTCTTTGTGTGTGCCGCCATGCCCTCTTTCCTGCCCAAAAAAATCAGCCTCGCTTCTTATTTCATCTGACCGTTTTTCACATTTTCCCCCCTTTTCAGGCGGATTTGTTTCAACACCGCTTCCCGCCCTCTCCCTTTTTCTCTCCATCCTGCCCAACCTCTCCTGGGGTTTCTCGGGGTGTATATGGCAAACCTCAGGACTTGTCAGATCATCAAAGAAGCCTTGCTACTACCACCTACAAATGAACCCATCCATGTGTCAATGTTTGTATGGCAACTCAGTGGGTCACAAAATGCTTAGCTCCACAGGGAGGGATGTGGGCTCATACAAGTGTGAAAAAAGAAGGGAAATGGGAGGAAGTAGAAAGAAAATAATGGGGAGAAGGGGAGTGAAAGACAAGTATAATTGCCACAGTGACCATGTTTCTGGTTATGCATGTGGTGTAAAAGTTTAACAGCAGAAATTCTAGCTCTGAAATTAGCATTTTTTAAATTTCTGTTTCTCCCCTGTGTATTCTTTTGACCTTGACAGCTTGAGGAGAGCAGGAGAGTTTAACCCAAAATGTTGGAATCCTATTAAATAAATCACACGAGTTATTAATACCCTATAAAATGTGGAAAAGCACAGCTGCAGAGTATATGTCATATATGCTGCCAAATTGGATTTGAGCACCCTTTACCTCCCTCTGTGTATCGACCCACATCACAGTCGACCAAACCCACTGTCGCTCCAACGGATGGGAAGTTGTTGTGACATGTGAAATGTTAAACCATTTTACTGTAACAGCTTTAAGTTATGGGTGCTGGCAGCATGCTACGACTACAGCGCAACATTTGTTGGAGGCAGGCAGCAGCGCTCTATAAGTCATACGAGCAGACAGAACGTGTCAGATATTCACTCAACAAAAAAAAAGTGTGTGAATCAGACTGAGGGAGAATCAGAAAGACAGAGCAGGAGAGAAATAGCACTCACCTGGATCAGTGTCAGGTCTTCCAGATTGAGCCTGAAGAGGTGATTTCTGTAAAAAAAGAAAAAAAAGGAAAAAAAAAGAAAGAAAAAATAAGTATGTGAGCTGATGGAGACAATTTCTGTGAAATAAACCAAGAAAAAAAAAAAATGTGCGGATGCTACAGCAGCTCTTTTCAAAGGCCAAAGCTCTGTACAGTTTTTATCTGTGTTCTCTCTCTAGTCCTTTCATCTCCACTCCCCAACACATAGTGCCACCAGAACAAAGGGATTTCCACCTCAAAAAAAAAA
>OMLP01002224.1:18223-30933 GCA_900302685.1 Spondyliosoma cantharus
GCGGGCACACAAATGAAGAGCCAATTCACTCTAAATGCAGCCCTGTGGTAGTGGGCAGCAGAAAGAATGGCAACTATTTGGTCAAGTCAATGTCAGGAAGCGATTTGGCCGGCCGAGCGGTCGAAAAACAAACACCTGCTTGGTTTTAAAAAAGTCCAAAGCGAGAGGCAAGGTCAGTTAGAATCCACACTTTAAGGTTTTTCTTCCTATTATGTTATTTTGAGCAAGAAAAACAAGCACATTTCGCAGCTCAAAGTCCGACGGCTCAAAGTACTGTGGTGCTGCTGCGGCCCCCCAGGGCAAGCGGGGTGAATCATGCAGAGAAAAGCCACCATGAAAACCACAAATAAGTGCACAGTAAAATATTTAAATCTGATGTGTATTTAGGAGCAGAGTCCTCTGATCCGAGGAGAGACGGCCTTTTAACAAGATGACCAAGACTCTTCAGAAAACTTGGGGAAAAAAGGACATGAAAGTAGGGAAATGGCATGTGGGACTTTTATTGCAGCGGGTAAATGAGAGACATACAAATCCCGAAATATGGAGTGGGCCCTTCTTCATGCTGTCGGCAGCCCGTCACCCGTCGAAATAAAACATGGCTAGAACATAGCTGACCTTGGACATGAATAGATCGGAGATGATGTTTTGGATTGAAGCTGCAGAAAAACCCTGAGGTACTTCAAATTTAAAACAATTACCCCCAAAAGACCAATTAAAAGATCCCTGATTCTGCTTTTAGCCTGTTGCATTTATGAATGCAATGAGGCCATTTTTTTTTCTTCCCTTTTTCCTGCTTTCCCTCCCATCTCTCTAACGATGTGTTAGCCGTTCAGGGATGATAAAAGCTGAGCTCGGTCGGCGGCTGTAAAACAAGTCTGCCGGTTTCACTCCTCAGAGACATGGCCCTCAGCTTGGCCTGCGAAGGCATTGTTTACACCACAGTTTATAACCTTTAAAAGCCTTCAAGCCCACACCCAGGAACACTTGTTAAATACAACACTTTATTAATACTGTATATCTCAGGGGCTTTCAAGCTAAAATAACATCTCAAATGCTCAGTCAGAAGATCTCTGCCAAAACATACCCTTTACCAAGAATAGGAACAGAGTCTTTCAACACCCCTCCGAAAATAATACTATAAATTACACACATTTACATTGGACCTCCGCGGAAGCTATATCCGGGCCTGTTTTCGTGAAAACGTACCTTTTGGGTAAACATTCTGAACGTCGCTGCCGCACTGAACAGTGTACTTTCTTTTCTGAAACCCCACATTTCCAAAACCGCCGCATAGAGCACAAAGCGGTTGTTAGGCTATAGCATCCTCGCACCACAGTAGCACTTCTGTCAGCCAAGTGTTGTGCCAAGTCAGAAAAACCACCATCCCCAGTGGGGTCAGACCCACGCGAGCCACACCCGTCCACAGTCAGGCCACAATCACACAGAGAGAACGAAGCGCTGTCACTGGAACACACTCAGTCAAACCTTGACCTCGGCCTCTCATGACTGGTCATGGACATTCTGCGAGCTCCGTATTGTTTAACTGTTTGATTGTTTGTTTGTGAGCTGTTTCAGTGAATGAGCAGGAAGGAAGGCATCACTCTTTTATTTCTGATTATGCTTTGTGGCCTTCAACCTTGAACAAGAAAAAAAGGAAAAGGTTTCTATCTAATGTGAAAACAGATTCATCCAGCTGCCTTTGATTAATCTGTTTAGTATTTCTTTGAGGTAATTGTTTAACCTTAAAAAATGTCACAACATTGTGAAAAATGAATGTCCCAGAGCTCAAGGTGATGACGTCAAGTTGCTTGTTTTATCTACACCAACAGACGCAAATCCTCAAATACCCTATCTGAGACAGAAAACAAAAAAAGGCTGAAACAAGATCATTTTTAGACAAATTAGCTCCATAAATGCCACTTTCCTAATTCTAGGAAAATACTCTACTCTCCAGGCCACCATTAGGAAGTTAAAAAACAGTAGCAAAGGCCTTCTCCATTCAGCTTACTGTTTTGCGCCGTTTGCTTCATACTTGTCCTCCTGATAGTTCCCGTTTGGAGCCACGTTTGTAGAGTTTTGGAATCTTTCATTTTACCTCAGACTATCTTGCCATCATAATTTGAGTTTAGCTAACCATATTTCAGGCTGAAACATAAACATTACAGGAAAGACTTAACTTATTCTAAATAATATCCAAGTTAAGTATTTAAATTTTCTTTTCTTTATGCAAAATATGTAGGCCTATAGCTACAGCCAGCAGCTGTGTAGCCTAGCCTAGCATAAAATCAGCTCACAGATTTACACATTACATTCCGTTAGCTAATCTCTACAAAAATAGATGCCTAAAGGCCCAATTCATACTCCATACAACTCCAAACACAGTCACTAATTGCTGCTATCTGTAGCTGCTCTTAGCAAGAATAAGCTCAAATAACCACGCAGCTAGCGAGCGATCTTATTAGCTGACTCTGACCGGACTGGAAGCTCGGAGCGCCGGGGGGAGCGTTGGTGTTATTGATCATCGACTCTCACCCATTGAAGTACAAAGTGGCTAGGAGCTAGCTGGTTAGCATACACAGTTGTCTTTGACTAAACTGTTATTTAAGTTTTGTTGACCATTTTTGTCTGAAAACTGCTAAATGAAAATTTGAAAAAAGAAAAATGAGACTGAGAGTTGCTGACAGATTGCTATCTTTGAAAAGAGTGAAACCAGCTGTTTCCCCCTGTCTTTATGCTCACCTACGCTAACCAGCTGTTGACTGTAGCTTCATATTTACCGCACAGACATGAGAGTGATCTTTTCATCTAACTCTTGGCAAACTAGAGTATTCACACAAATGACAAACTTTTACTTCGATCAACTGAACATGTAGGCCCGAGCTATAATATTTCAAGCCAAACCTCTAAATGTACGTATGTCTGTGTATGTCCAGAAAGGTTTCCCTGAGCAGAGTGGGAGTGTTTCTGTCGTGATCCACAGGGGTATGTTTAGTGTGTTTGCAGTCCTCCCAGCTCAGCTGAAGAGAAGCAATGGCAGCCTCGCTCTGCACATTCTCAACAACCAGGGATTACACTACATTAAATGGAGCACAATGACTCACAAAAGAGAATGATAATAGGTTTACAGAGAGGTTTCTCTTCTCTTACGCACCGTTCCTGTGTGTACATTTGCGTGTGTATGAGTATATGTGTTGCCATATTCTGTAATGAATCTTTTTTTTTTTTGGTGTTTATTGTAAAGAAGCAAGGGCTATAATTTGGCAGTCCCTGAAAAAGCTGTGTAGACTGTACATCCTGCAACAATGAGATGTGTTTGAACCGCACAAAGACTATCATCAGCCCATGAAAGGATAGTTATTAAAAAACCTGAGAGAAATATAACTGCGAAGGCAAAGATTAATGTACGTCTTTATGAGACCACATAAATCAGCAGCTGCTCAGTAAGGGTGCCGATCCTTACACAAGGTGAGAATGAATAAGAGTGGGATGTAAGTAAACAAAGAATCATGATAAAACTTGAGCAAAATTGAAGCTTTTCTGTCCACAGAAGCTTTAGAAATTTTAAGACCTGGGCAACAAAGCTGATGAGTGGACAAGCATGGGAATTTAGTTGAACTTTTAGTGGTCAACAGCCTTAACAGGTAAATTAAATTTTAACTTCATACAGTACATGCTTCGGCATTGGTGCAATTCCATTCTGTGAACAATAATTCCACCTTTTAACAGTTTGACTCTGAGTTCACAATAAGATTTTTGTGATCAGAGCACAAAGCCTTAACCATAACACATAAAAAATAAATTGTTAATTGTTAATTAAACTAAAAAACATCATCATCATCATTGGCATGACCTGGATAAGTTGAGAAAAACAAATTAAAATGCCCCCCCCCAAAAAAACACCAATCTCTCAATGTTGAAAAAATTCCTGGATCTGTCCCTTAAGCAGGATCAGCACCAAAATTTAATAGGATCTACTCTCTATTCTGGGAAATTAACTACTTTGTTAAGCACTCGTATGGTAGCAAGGAGAGAAAATCACTGCCCAATCAATATGTAAATTACTGAACATGCCCTCAAGATGCTGGTTTGTACCTGGACTGCAAGTTGGATTTATTGTACTGGCACACACATTTCACAATCTGGTTAAACCAAACAGGAACTATGTTTGTTGGTATACCTCATGGGGTAAGTGAGTAAATTCAGGTTTAAAGTTTTCTGTAATCAAGATAAACAGACCTTTAACCACACAAACTCTGATCATTCAGACCGAAGACACTGATCCACAGACAGTGACGCCTCTGAGCTCCTCTCTCTTTAGTTTCTGTTCTTCTCTACAGCAGGTTTTTTCTTTAGCGAACCATGTCTGATTGCTAAATGTACTGTCGACCCGTTTTTTATTAATGCTCCTATATTTCAACCAGAGCATTAAGCCACTGGAGCCTAATGGGCCATTCTGGTACATTAGAGAATACAAACCCATTGACCACAGCTGACCCACTGGCTGCTGTGTGATCCCCCTCATGCAGAAAGCACAAGGCAGGAACATATCATGTTAGCTGGGCAGTTAGTCATCATCATTGCACTCAATTGGCGCAGAGGGAGGAGTGCTACCTCAGTCAACAATGAAGCAACAACGACTGCGAGGAAAGATGGAGTGAGAGAGAGGACGGGTACAGAAGAAGAGTCGTGGCAACTGTGCCGGGCAGGAGCACTGAATCAGTCCTTACATACATCTGGATCTCTGAACTCATGCTATGACCTTGGTCTTCTAGTCAATTTCATCCTAGACAGAACGCTATGCGATAATCTGACTGGGGCTGCGCTGAACTGAAAACCGCTCAATGGCATTTTGCTGCTTCGCAGTCGGTAGACAAGACCTTATCGATCGCTATTGATACTTTCTTTCGACTGAGTTTCACAGCATTGCATTACACTTCAGTTGTTCGATAGCAATGTAAGAAAAGAATAAGGGCGATGAAATCTGATGTGGAATATATTGTATCTAAAAACTGCAGAGCCATGTAGTAATTAAAGGCCTACGAGCGAGGTTGTGTCTGCATCGTCTCTCGGGGTGGGGGGGGGAGGAACAGAGATGAAAAAAATAGGAGGTAGGGCGTAAAGGAAACGAGAGAAGGAAAACGTTTTTTCCAACAACAACTTAAAATCCATCAAGGAGTGAACAGAAAAGTCCACAACTGACCTTTCAAGACGCCTCCTTCCCTTAGTTAACCTAGTTAACTAGCGCTACTCTACTCGAAATTCTTTGTTATTTTTTAATCATGCCCTTGATTTCTGTCCGAGGCAGACAAAAGCAGTCTTCACATTTTTCACAATATTGCAGGCTGAAATCTAGCAGATTAGACCAGGTGTACTGTAGAAAGCTAGTAAGATTGAGGCAAAAGCTCCATATTCTGTTAACTGCTGTAGTAGTGAACTAGTTTGCCGGACATGCTATGGATCGAACCTTAAAGTAGAGCAATTAATTCTCCCTTTCATCAATTTCCTCTTGCTTGTGAGTTTTTGGTTTTAAAGAGGATAAAAAGAAGACACTGCTCTTCAACCTCTTTGAATGCTCAGCATCATTCTGCACTCAAAGGAAATTTCCACATCTGGAGAAAAACACAACCTGACAGGGCCGCTGCGCCTTGTTACAGTTCCTAAGCTATGTCTGGAATATCACCGTTCGAGGTAGAGGTTTAGTAAAAAACATTAAATTCACCTTTATAAAGTTGGACAAGCATGTCAGTAAAAAATGTGTAGAGGAGATCAAGGTGCGGGTCACAAAATGTATTGAAACCCAAGAAGTCAAGTGTTACATCTGCCCCCATGTGTAGGAGCGTGTAACAACACGTGTAACACCTACACATAAATACCAAGGACCACAATACACTCCCAGGAATATACATATACAATTGCCCCTTGTCAGAATTGCCCCTGGTTTGCCCTACACTGTAATCAAAGTTTTGGACAAATTGTTCAAAAGTTCTCGCAGATTTTAATCCAATATTGAACGTGGACCTGGACAGTCCTTTCTCAAAAAGTTATACTTCTGTTACCCTCTACACAATGCACGAATAACATTTCATTTTTCTTTTGTAAACAACATGCAAACCCGACAATGTCATCAATATCTCGTTTGCACTATAAGAGAGACAGCGGATTGCAAACGAGAGGCCCAATAAAAATGTCAAGGTACTTCTATACTTTACTGTACCACCTACTAGGAGCTGACAACATGTGTCCGAGTGTGTGTATGTCTCCTAGCAACAGTAAAGTGTCTTGATGAAACAGACCAGAAAGAAATCTAACCTTGTGAGGAGTGAAGGAAGGGAAGATGTCGATGGAAGAAACGATGTGATTAAGGTTAGACTGAACGACTGGAGGGAGGGAGAAATGGTTGTGCCAGAAAAAAGGGTTTAAATAACAACACGGCGTACGGAAAAGTTTGCATAATTTTAACAAGGAAATAGGAAACTTAATGAGTCAAATCGATCATCTCACCCTGATGTGTGCGTGTGTGTGTCTGTGTGTGTGCATGCGTGTGTGTGTGTTTCCTTGAACACTCACCGGAGTGTGGGATGAGTGGGTGCTCCGTCTTGTGACAGGGCGACTCCGGCAGCAGCACTGGCCCTCTCCTACTGGCCACGCCTCCAGGCCGCAGGACCAGCATGCACTGCAGCAGCAGCAGTGCATGCTGGGTGACAGGGCGTCCCATTGGGGGCCTGGGCTTGGCTCACTTCTCCTCAGGCCTCAGGGGCCAAGAGCGTAGGAGAGACACACCTGGAAGAAGAGAAGGATTTGGGGTTAAAGGTCATATTGAGAACAATTTCACATAGACTATCACCAAGAACACCTTCAAAAGAGATCTTTTCTTCACATGAGCTGCAATCCAAGTGCTGAAACGCATGATGCAGTGTAACACCTTGCTGCAACCACCGAGGATTCACTTCAGGAGATGAAAAGCAGCAAAAATAAATCCTTACAGAAAGGGGGAACTGGGGAGAAGAGGTGCAACGAAGAGAGAGTGTGACAGATGTGAGGGTTTCGTTGAGCAACGCCAGCCTGTGCGCTACGCAAAGACCTCACACCGCTCACCTCTGACACTAAGAGCATGAATCAGCCACGGCTCTGCGTTACCTCACACGCCTCACGTCTGCGGCCGTGTCCTCCAGTGTCTGAAAACGCTGTGCCCTTTGTGCACGCCTTTGTTTCCACCGCAGTCGAGCATTTAATGTAACAAGAAAGGGGAAGCGGAATGTGCGAGCGTTAATGTGTTATTTATTACGGATATATCCATCTATTTGTTTCTGTGCAAACAGTATGTGACTGATATATGCATGGAGCTGCACCGCACAGTGCTCCGCATGGGTCAATTAAATCCTATGGCTGCTGTAAATTTGACGTGCTTTTAATCACAAATCGCTGGACGTGATTATTATATAATGCTTACGGCGGAATCATGCTTCCCAGAAGTCATTCGCCGCGAGAAAGGCAAAGCACATTTTACAACTCAATTGGTTATGATTTTTTTTTTTTTTTCCTTTGTGGGGGTGAATTGATGAGCAGTCTAGACCCTCGACATCATTACTTTTTAATCATTTATGTGATGCTATTACCAGGAATGATGCATGCTGTGAGCAACAGAAGAATGAGCCTCCCTGGCTCTGTACCACATTGTGAGCAGCGTGTGTGGTGGAGTGAGTAAAGATACGCTGCCAGTAATGTTAAGCATTTGCTTTGCCAAAGCTTTCATGACAGAAGATGTACTTTGTAGCCGAATCCCGGAGAGGGTTTCTTTTTATTTCACTGTATGCGAAAAAAGGCTTTTCATCTGTTGTCCACTCAGTGGTGGGAAAAAAAATGGTGCTTTGTAGAGCAAGAACAGAACAATCCTCCCTCCACGACAGAGTTGATTTAGTGTGAATGGTAGGTTGCGAATAAGCAAAAACTATTAATACCGTGTTTGTTGTGTGAAGGCGGAATATGAGAAAATCTGCACGCTGCAAAAAAAAGGAAAAAAAGAGGGCAAACTGTAGCAAGCTGAGAGAAGAGAAAGAAGAATGAAAATATACTCTCCTCAGACAAACCTCATCTTCGCTCTCCCTCTGAAGTATGGACCCCCTTAGTGCGAGGAAGCTTAAAGTGGCTCTGGGGTAGAACATAAGGCACCTCTCTGCTCTGCTTTTCAAACGAAAAGCGCTAATGCTGAGTGCGGTGGTTTTATTTCATTTTCTCCTTCAATGGAAAGTTTACTCTGCCTTTAATGTGCTTGAATAAGCGCCCATGACCTTGAGGCCTGTATGGAATTCATTCAAAGTCCAGTGTATAAATGCACAGGCAGTGGGGATATGTGGGTTTCTTTTTCCCCTCAGCCACGGAGTAATGTAAAACACCTGTCAGCCTCAGCAAGGCAAAGCAAGTGACAGCCGGCGCCAGTTGCCTCCCTGTGTTCCTTTTCCCTTTCGTCTTGACGGTTCACACGTCAGCTCCTGTACTCTTACGCTTTTTCGCTTTAGTCAAACTGTCGTCTTACGTGTCACTTTTCTTTGTCTGCTAGTTTGCTTGACAGCCTTTAATGTGTTTTTTCTGTCACCAAAAAGCCATTTCCACCTGTTGCAGCTGAGAGCGAGCAAGCCTTTTCCCCCAGGTAGTCTCTGGCTCGGACATTCTTCTTGTCATTTTTCATACAGTCTTATAAACTTTTTTTTTTTACGTCTGCAGTCACTTAGAGGGAAAGTTTCATAATCAGCAGGGCGCCGAGGTAAGCTTAGATGTAGGAAATTGGATTATTGAGTCGTGTGCGAGTGGTCGGAGAGGGCTGTGGCAGAGACACACACACACACATACACACACGCGCATATTATGCAGAGGCCTGGTTGACAGGAGCAGGCGCCGAGGCCCAGCGAGTCATTGCTCTTTGACGACCTCGCTCCCTCCGTAACAACCCTGCACATGACCTCCCGTCAGCTTGTGAACACACCCACCCACCCACACACACACACACACACACACACACACACACATAAATGTTAAATGAAGCTCCACCATGTCTTCCTATTCCAAGAACAAGTATCAATATCCATTATCACTCATGCTTTCTCTTTGTTGTACTTGATTTTTATGTTAAAGTTGCCCTGTGAGGCTTTTCTAGCATATAAACAAAAATCATGCTTATATTGATTCTCCCCGAGGCATCCTTGAGGTCAAACAAATGTGCTTGACATATTTCCTTCCTCATCAACACTTGTAAGCCAATTGTTTGAACATTTTGAACAACCGATCAATAAAAGGAATTGCACTCTTGGCTCTTTATTTAACCGCAGAATAAAAACACAATAATCTGTAAAAATAGTTAAATTACTGATGACGGCTATTGGATTTCATCACGGACACGGACACTCATCTACTCACCCGTTTTTACATACAGACGTTAGTTGCAAACTGTTCTAAGTCTTACCTTAACTTTACAACTGGTAGATAGATTAAATTATAGAAAATGTGAATAGTAGTTGTGTAGTAAGACACTTGCAAGCAAGTCGGGGTCCATCAAGTCATGCAACCGAGTTTATTTTCTGCTATAATCCAATATCCTACAAAAATACATCATCCCGACAGCGCTCTGTACCATCGTTACATCGTGACTGGAAAGACCCCCCACCAGAGAGCACCAAAAGGCTGTGTGTCCCGTCAGATGGACTTAGATTGCGACATGTGGGAGAGAAAATTAAAGGAATTTTGTTGCTGCTCAGTGTGCTAACGTTACATTCTTATCAAACAAGCCCTGCTAGACCTACCCAAGGCACAGGATGGGGGAGGTTCTTTTCTGCAGAGCGCTACAATACTAAGTGTTTCTTTCAACTGCACTGTTGTTATTTGCGTTTCATTAGCTTAACTTTCTCCGTACAGTTAGCTGTCAACCTTTTTTACATGTGGTTTTAAACCTGTCACGGGGATGTATGTCGGGTTCTTGACAGGCAGGGATGTGAGAGTGTTTATATGACTCCTTTCGATGATGACGGGCGTCACCTCAGCTGGATGAGATCAGCAGGTCAGAGTAACGGTGCTAATGAGCAAATCCTGCCTCATAGCAACTCAGAGGGGACAAGCTACATCAAATCCCCTCCAACAACAACGTCGTCATCCATCGGCATGTTTCACTGTGGACATCGACCAACTCGTTGTTCACATGTTTTAATGCCTATTCAATGTTGAGTCAAAATGCTAGTGAACACTGATTGTTTCTGCCTTACTTTCTACATATGGTTAAAATGAATCTTGAACTACTTCCATCTCGTCCTCTGCATGAAAAGGAACCCTAATGAAAGCCTGTCGCCACACGCTGAGACAATTAAGAACTGTAAAACCTAAAGACGCTGGAAGTATTCATAAGCCATCATTTCAAGAATGCACGTGTCACTTTAAAGACTCAGAGATAACCTGATTTACGCCTGCGCATGCTTTTGCATCGTGCCCTTTCAAGTAACAGAGCACAGACAGACAGCCATGAATTGCTCTCTGGTGGATCCTGTTTTCTCTTTAGCTCACCACAAGCCACCGACTGGTCCTGTGGGAGACAACTGGAGGAGCTTTCTGAGCTGTTTGGTGGTCTAAACTCTAAATCATCTCCAGGGCATTTGTACAAGCCTCCGCCGGCACCTCCTCCTCCTCCTCCTCCTACCTCTGCTCCAACTCCTACTTCTTTCTCTGCCTTGCTTTCACACCTCTTCAAATACGGATACACAAAAACACACCTCCAGTACAAGAACACTCACAGCACAAACACACACACACACACACACACACACACACACACACACACACACACACACACACACACACACACACACACACACACACACGGTGAAATCACCCTGGGACCCGGTGATGGATAACACACCGGTGCATTCAGGGCACTTAGCACAGGGAGCCCTTTAGCCACGCTGTAACGTTAACATGGGGTAAACGACGTTGACATTTGAAATACATGTGCAGAGCCGATAATACAGAACAATTCTTCCTTTTTCTTTTAATTTCAAGGAGGAACAGAATCTTTTTCCCTCCATTTGCATCTGATTGCCTGTCTAGGTCTGAATGAGTTTGCCTGAATAGTCAAAATGGAACACACCACTTCTCTTTGTATCTGTTTCATTGTGTGAATCCTCACGTGCAAAATATGTCAGGAAACTGCCATCAGTGGCGGGATGTAATTAAACACATTCAGTCAAGTGCAAATCTGAGGCTCTTGTACTTTGCTTAACCATTTATATTTTATGCAGCTTTATTAGTGCTAATCCACTACATCTCAGAGATTATTAGGCTTTTACTCCCCTACATTTATCATCATCCCTCATTTATCGTTACTCTTCTGAATACAATTATTTCGAGTGAAAACCATGTACTGTATCTGGAATTTTGGGGATGTAGATTTTTTATTTTTGTCGCTGCTAGGGGGCTCTCTGTCAGAACAAGACATAAGACATTTATAGAGTGTTTTGTGAGGAGGAGCCACAGCTACAGCTCAGACCCGGTAGAGCGTCAGGGCTAAGCCAGACTTGACTGCAGCAGTGATCACGTTGCTGTAATGTTGATGGCCGGACGGGAAATGTACTTTATTCGGACTTCCTACAGATTATATCTTTAAGTGCTCCTTTGTGTGTGGAGAAAATTCTCCAACTTCTTAAACAAAATAAACTAATCAAACAGGCTGTTCTTTCTGAGCTCACGAAAAATGTTCTTTTCAGAGAAACATGGCTCTTAATGAGCAGCAATGCTACATATGATGGTCTTATAAATATGATGCATCACTGGACATTGGACTACAGAATATAAAGGCGCTAAAATGAGTTCAACCTCAAACTAAAGCAGTGTAATGAAAGACACATTACCACCACCATTACTTTTCAAACTTTAAGTAAATTTAGCTAATAAAACTCAACACAGTGCTGTAGTATTTTGTGTCTATATGTTTCATGAATCTAAAAAAAAGACCTTACAATAGGCGAATCTTGCATTAAATCACTAGATCTTCATCTTCCGGTCACAACCATGATCTGTCATTAATCGAACACATTTGCACTTCAGGGATAATGTGTGTCATCACCCCTTCAGTATATAGGTGCTGCAGTTTGCGAAAAAACAAAAAACGGAGCAGGCAGCCATCAGAGAGGCAGACGGCAGCCCGAAATGAAAGTGAGAGCAGAGACACGAGGGTGGATGGTATATTGTCCTTGACGTGAGGTCGATGAAACGATGCAGCCATACGAGAGCATGTCAACAACTGTCTCCAAATAATAAATAAGAACTTTTTGCATGGAGACATTTATCTTCACCATACAATGTAATGTGATCAAAAGTATGACATACATACAAAAACAAATGTGAATGTAAATTCTTAAGTTTCTATGATATGAAATGTATATTAGTTAAGAAAAAGAAAATCAATATTCCAGCACACAGCAGGATATGATTGACACCTCTTTTATTAACAATTACACTAAAATCAACAAAAGAGGGAACTAAGTGTTTCGCGCGTTGTTCCTGAAATGTGCATTATTCTGCTGAAACATTGCCCTCTCAAAAACTACAATTAAAGACATGACGCTGTACGTCAAACTCCCAAAAAAGTTGTAGAAGAAGAAGAAATATGCAGTCACACTTGCTGTGAAACATATTCAAGTGAATAATGGATTGGTTCAGACAGCCAGCAGTAA
>OMLP01002226.1:0-10295 GCA_900302685.1 Spondyliosoma cantharus
GAGGTAGGAGGCTTATTAATGTGTCAAAAGAGGCTATAAACACTGATTTTTTTGGAGAGATAAAACATGCTAGCAACAGTCCCACTTAAGCTCAAGAGTAAAAGTTGTACCTTCTTTTAATCTTGTACCCTCTTTAGGCTGATTTATGGCTGTACGAAGGCTCTACGCAGAGTCTACGGTATCGCATACGCCGATGACAGCCTTTAAATATGTGCGCTGACATGTTTGCTCTGGGCTAGGAAGAGTTGACCAACCCAGTGTCCGCAGGGAGGACTGCCTCTCCACACACACCGAGCTTGTACAAAGGGCTTGGTTACTACAAGGCAGCAGTTGCAATGCCGTGTAGTTTCCTCAGTAAACACACCGCTGCTCTTCTTGAGTTATACTCCTTATCGTAGACGCTCTTTGCTGCCAAAGTGTCTCTAGGCTAAAGAGGCCGGACGGGCTGGTTGTCCATAGGGCAGGCTGCACATGGAGGCACAGCAAAGAGCAGCTATGATAAGGAGTATAACAGAAGAAGAGCAGCAGTGTGTTTTCTGGGGAAACTACAGGTCATGGTCCCCCACTACCACCACTGCTAAGCACTGGTGGAGAAGATAGAAATACAACGGCACCAAGCGGACCATTCACAGTCCTTGTGGTCTCCAACACTGCAACGTGCAGTTACATTTCTGAGGATGAGCATGTCAGGCTACACAGGGCCTATACAAGCATAGGTACAGCGTAGATTCAACGCAAAAGCATAAATCAAGCTTTACCCTTCCAGGGAAGCAACCTTGACTCAATTAACAACTATACACCCATTAATCTTTCCTATTAGAACTGCTTGCCGACAGTTGGAGAGGCAGCTGTTGTCTCCATGTGTATCGAGGTAAACACACATCTGTCCCTACTACAGATTTAACAGCATAATGTATTCTAAGAAAGCACCAAATCATTCCAGGTAAAGCGGCTCACTCCCACCTGGCTAATAACAAACAGCAAAATTACATCATACTCAACAGGCAGCTACAGAAAAAAGTGGGCAATCCCAAATTACATGGAAAAAATGGGAGCAAACAGATGGAAGACTGTGTCAAAAAACTTTTAACAGGTGCCAGATCAAACAAAGACAAAAGAAAAGCACACTGTGTTTTGGGACCCAGGGAAGTGCATAAGGCCATTTTCAAGGATGTCATGACATTTCACAGCAGAAAATCCACCTGAGTAAAAAAGGTTAGCTGAATTCCATAAAGGTAGAGCTAACCACAAAATCAAAAATACATATTATTCCTGTCATCATCAGTGAGTTGTTGAATTTTGGGGATATCAGCTGGCAGGATTTCTGCCATCTCTTGAGTCAAGTGGAAATAGATGCCGGTCAGTTTGTGGTGCTCAAGAGTGCCAAAAGAATTACATTTAGAACTCAACAGCACTATGTATTTCCAGAATCCATCAGCCAGTTACTCAAGATAACCCGCAGACCTTGTTGTAAGCAGTTTCATGTGGAAACTATTTTATTTCTAATGACCTACACCTATCAACTGTGTCACCATCCAGAAGGAAGCATGCATTTACTCATGGATGTCTTTGACCCTGAACTATCCCTTTAAACCGCCACACACAAACTTATCGTGTATGCACATTTGGCTTCAAAGACACACAGAGTTCAAATCTCATGACTTTGAAATTGGCTGATCTGACCATCAGTTACTTATATCTTTTGCTTTAAAAATCTTAACAAATGAGGTGCAAGTGCTTTGGAACAGTATGAAAAGATGAATCCATTTTGTTTTTTGCACACTTAGTCTTTATTTTCACCACATTAGGCATAAACGATTACCTTAAGTGGATTATTCACCGTCTCCTTTCTCTGCTCAGCAATGCCTCAAGTTAGCTGCTGCCACTTGAAAATCTTTCACAACGGGTTTTGCATCTAACAGATGGTTGACACTTCAGCTTGGAACAAAAAGTTATATTCAGTCAACCAGACTCTTCACAAGAGAGGGAAAAAGTTTTCACACTGACATATCAGTGAGCTTGTGGCTAGCTGCTGACATTTGGTTTTCATTTGGTTTGCTGACAATGCTAACCAGCCGTTGCTTGGCTAAGTGCGAACATCCAGAAACGTATTCCCTGTTGTGTGAGGACAGCCTTCGGTGATTCTCCCTATAATTTGGTGTTTTTCTTACAGCAGCAGTTGGAGAATAATTTTGACTTTGGTTCCACTTTCAGTGTTTTAGTTGGAAAACTGGGTTTTGGTACGGATGTTATGATAAAAACACTACTTTCAAGAAGTGGCCAAACTTGATTTTATGCCTACTCTGAAGGGAAAATTGGGCAGCCACTTTCCTCACTGTATTGACCAGAGAGGGAAACCATCACCAGCCACCCTGACGAATTTCGTCTGAATGTTATTTAGTCTACCAACCAGTGGTGGACTGACGATGTTAGAGGGGCAGGGGCGGAAAAAGTAAAGAGGGCACCAGCTGTATGCGGTGGGGCACCAACACACATAAAAAGGGAACTAGAAGGGCACCCAAGACCACACTCACCATGTTGTCTACTGGAAGCGCACCCTAGATGACACTTTATCGTGTTTTATTTACCACAGGGACACTGTAGATGGCATTTTATAAAGTTTTGTCCACTGGAAGGGCACCCTATAAGGCATTTTATTACATTTTGTCCACTGGAAGTGGACCCTAGATGGCACTTTATCATGATTTATTTACCATAGGGGCACCCTAGATGTATCATATTTTGTCCACTGAAACGGCTACAGAATCACTTTTGCAAAATACTCTTACTTGACTTATGCTAATTTTTTTATGTAGCATTTTAGGCCTTTACTGGCTGCTAGTATTTTTAATGATTGGATCAAGGGTTCACATGTAGCTGTCATGGGGGCTGAACCTGTGATTGTAAGCTGACAGGACAGTCTCTTTAACCTCTTGTTCTGGTGGCAGCCCAGCATTTATGAATGCATATGTGAGGAGGGAACCACTGACCCGTTAAAGTGAAAGAACTGGCGGTAATTGGAAATGTCACTGTATCTTCTTAAAATTCCTCTCCCTTCAACTTCGGAGCTGGATCACCCAAAGCACGAGGCAGCCTAACAGCTCTGCAACTGCCAAGAACAGTCGCCAAGTCCATTTTCTCCATCTCTCCATCACTTACTGTCTCCACCTGATATCCCTCTTTTTCCTTCCACTCTTTCATCTTTAGTTTCCATGTCTACTGCATGTCTCTCTGTCTCCCTTTCTCTCACGCAGTACACACAATCCTGTCTCAATCAGTCCAGTGAACCAGAGCCCAGACAGTAGATTGAGATATTACTTGTTCTCTGGAGGGATAGAGTGGGTGAAGGAGAAAGAGGGAGACGGGATAGACTCTCCAATGTACGACTTCATCTTAATCAGTCCAGTGAACCAGACTCTGGGTCTGCACTGGGTAACTTCCTGAACACAAAAACAGAAGAAGAGATGGAGAAAGAGAGAGAAACAGTCTGCAACAGTCAGCCTGCTGTCTTGCCAAACAGCTATAACAGATGGTACAAGAAATGAGTGCTTTTATCTCTAGAGCCAGAATTCAAATATTTCAAGTCACATTTTTTTCAAAACAGTATCCATTTTTAATTTGACTTCTGACTTTGATTTTGTTGCTGACTGAAAGGGCAATTCTACTTAAAAATACTTTTTTTACAATCTTTTACATTTGTTATTCAAAACACTCAGGTGTTAAGTAGCTCTTTCCTGAAAGAATCCGCTTGAGAGAACAGGAAGTGATATCTCTTACATTCCCAGCAGCAGCTGCCTTAATTCAAAAGAACAACAACAACGACTATTACAGAAATAGCTTTCAATCGCACCATTGTAATTGGTGCAAAAACACCAGGTTAATAATTGCATTCAACCGGAGATCCAAAATGAAATATTTGTGTTGTTGATCTCCTCTAACAAGCCCACCTTTAACCATTAGAATCAATTTCCGAAAACTATCTTTGCAATGGTAAAACACACTGAAAAAGCGGGTTATGTTATCACAAACTGTTGTTCCACAGCTTATAATGTCTGGTTATAAAACAGTGATGTGTTCTGCACAAACTGTTGTCCTTTTCCCAGTTCCTGAATTCAATACTGACATGAATATAAACAGAAATCGTCAGGTAGAATGTAACAAACTAAATTTATTCCATCATTAAACAGTAATGTGTTTTTTGTTTGGTACATTCAGGAGTGCGTTGGAAGAGATGCGCAGAACGGCACTGACGTCAAACATAATTGGACGGGTCTGACTTGTTATTAGCCACTCATGCAACAAATCATGAAAGCCAGGATTGTGAAGATGTTAAGACGTGCCATTCCTACATCATTCTGCAAGAGTGAACTGATTTGTTGCAAGACAGTTTGGGACTTTTTGTGATTCACTTTTAACTGTCATGTGCATGATTCAGAGTGCAGTCCTGTAGAGCCAAACCGATGCTCAATTTTGGGGGCCGATGCCAATGTCAAGAAATACAAATTTGATATCAACATATTATACATACATTGTTTTTGATCAATTCACTGAGACAGTAAACAAACTAATTTAATCATTAGTCATTATTCCAAACACCTTTTCAGCATTATAATCTCTAAAAAGTTTTCATATCCCTGCATATCAGATAACATATGCAGCAATCACATCGGCCAACTGATTTATCAGTCGGGCTCTACAGTCACACTTGTTCGCCGAAGCCAATGGGAACAGAAAAAACACACAAGGAACAAACAGGAAAATCCTCAATTTCCCATATTCCCTGTGGTAAGCTAATATAATTTAAGGTATGACTGAATGGGATTGTATTTTTTACTCATGTTTTTATATTTTC
Source organism: Spondyliosoma cantharus (assembly GCA_900302685.1). Lineage (NCBI taxonomy): Eukaryota > Metazoa > Chordata > Actinopteri > Spariformes > Sparidae > Spondyliosoma > Spondyliosoma cantharus. The sequence goes on from OMLP01002226.1 coordinate 4,853, forward strand.
CTTGTGATGTATTATTGAATCATACTGTGTTGTTCTGTCATTCTAATATAGTGCATCTAACTTGTAGACAAAATGTTTCAACCGAACTGAACTGCAAATGTGTCAAGGAATTGATCAACAGAAAATCATTCATCAAAATATTTGATAATCAATTAGGTTCCAGCTGTATACCTCTTTAAAGGTGGTATGGAAATTGATAATTATCACACTGTGTACATTTCCTTTTAAGGGTCATTGTAACAGAAGAGTAATTGTGTTATAACCTACACAGTGATCACGAAACTGTGATATTTTTGGAGATCTCATACACACCACCTTACAATCAATGATTCATTTTATTTCCAACTTCTTCGATGTGAGTTTTGCTGTTTCTGCCAGTCTTCCATGTAATACATCTAATATGTTTGGGTTATGGACTGTCAGTTGGACCAAGCAAGAAAGCTGAAGAATTGAGAAACTGTGACATAGTCAATAATGAAAGCAATCTTTATTTGCATCACACTGTATATCTTGCAATGTGTTGCTGCATAACATTGCAGTGTAGTGTGTATGTATTACACTGCCTTATCATACTATTGGTTTTTGTTGCATTTGATCCCATACTGTACCAGCAGTGTCTAAACCTGCTCTCTGCCAGAGTTGAAACACGACAATAGCTGGAGGCAACCAGCTGTCAGAGTCAATGAAACCATGTTGTACGAGGGAGAGAACACTATCAAACAGAAAAAAAATACAACCATATTGTGAAAATAATGTGGTTCTGGTTTCGCTGAGCATTTCTGACAATAAGAAAATAGGTCCCCTGGCTAAAAGAAGAGAGGAGAAATCAAGTTTGGAAAGGAGCAGAGACAAGGAAGGAGGAGACTCAGAGGTTCAGAGATCAATAAGGGAGTGAGGAGAGAAAAAAAGGAATAGGAAAAATTAGTGATATGTGAAATGATGGATGAGGACATAAAGATGAGAGGTGGACTGGAAAAAAATCCAGACAGTTAGACTATATAATGCCAAGACGGACAAACAAGTCGGAGAAAGACAGCAGGGAGCACAGAGAGTTAAAGAGGCAAACAGAAATGTTCCACATAAACTAAATTACATTTAAAAAAACACAAACACACAGTTTATATAAATCACCACACACTGGAACACAAGAAGACATATGCACGAAACACTATTAATATGAACCACCTTAAACATTAAGCTCCCTGCATCCTGCTCTAATCACCATGCTTTATTAAACAAAATTAGCTTTGCTAATTAACACATTCATTTAAATTATAAGCTAGCGGTGTGAATATGAACTCCGTGTCTTAAAGCAACCAGGAGAAACAGTTTTAACAAAATCTTAATAAGCGCATTTAATAGTATAGGGGAGCCTGTAGTCCTGGGACACATCGTCCTGCCCGACAATGATTGTGGTGGCGTTCAGCGAATACAAGTTGTATATACTACAAACATCTGCACGCATTAAAGCACATACAAACACACACCCATGCACAATGTGATAGTTGGCATGCTTTCCCCTGCCCTGTGGCCAAGCTACGATACATTAAAGAGCTATGTGACTGGATTGTGGCCTCCTTTTCAGGCATAGCACACATTAGCCAAGGGGAAATGAATGGCAGCCAGACAATGCGCTGTGCACACGCACACACACACACACACACACACACACACACACTCACATGTACAAACAAAACAGAGGAAATGGCCAACAGCATGGCTAATAACTGAATCAGCAGGATTTGGTGTGATTGGTCCAAAGGTAATTATTACTTCTGCTGAAGGTTAAATACTAAAAAATCAGCCAAGAACACTTCTCCTCTCAGTGTTCAAAGAGCAGCCTGGCCTAATTTAGTCCAGATTAATCAAGGTTACTTAGTTAAATGTAACCTACTCTAGTCTAGAGTTCATTAGTGTCTACTTCTAAAGGTTCACATGCTTACACAGGTGTTTTCAATTACTCTGGCTGATTACACTTCCAGTGGTCTTAAAAGCTGTGCTGAGAATGACACATCACAAAACTTTGTGTAGCAATAAGGATAATAATGGGGTCAACTGTTCTGCCCTAATGAGGGCAAATGAGAAAAACCAACAACGTGTTAGGATTGATGTCAATCAAGAGTAATCCATACACACCAACAAAGTCCAAAGAAGAGGCATAATCAGGCAACAAACACATCATCCGGATAGCTTTTCATAATTTGCATTATTAACAGGACATCAATCAGGACTGACATTTCTGTCATGTTGAAGCACAGAGACTAGCCTGACAATCACACTGAATTGAGATTTCATTTTACATAATGGGCCATGGCAGCCAATCGCGATAACCAATCAGTGGTGAGTGGCACATCTGCACAGAAGCTACTGTAATGGATGCTAAGAGAGAGTTTTGACAGCTACGAAAGAACTATAAAATAGGCCAAGAAAATCTCATCTACACTTTAGGGATGGGCATTTCAAGCAAAAATGCTATGTGATAGTCAAGTATTCAATGATTATTCAAGCTAGCTATGTAAGGGACGTCACCATTCTTAATACCCACTGCTATAATCTGATTGGTTGAATGTTTCTCCAGTTGGTGGAAGCAGCCGTCAGTGAGCACAACATAAGACTTATCTGGATCGATAGAGAAAGATCACCAGTGCTTATATTTTGAACCCATAGTGGCCATCCGTCATGAGCCCGGAGCCAAAATAGACACAAATTTCTCTCTTAGTATACCACCATCGTCATTTCAGCCATAGAAATTAGCCAAATCCTTACACATCAAACGATAAAAACATAAATATCTAAAACTCAAAAGTGAAACTCAAACGTGGCCCAGAATGCACAGGTTTCATTGGGCTTAGACAGCCACCTCCAGCTCTCATTTCTATTGCTATCAGCTGGTGTGAGCCACATTTTCTGTGCATAGTTTAGTGTCAGCCCGAAACATTTACAATAAGACAAACAGTGAGAAGGTTGACTAATGCATGCTGGGAAGGCCAAGTCGCCTGGGGAGCTAATTAATTGGCTGACTATGACACTGCCGAGAGCACCATGTCTGACTGAGCATTTAAAGGGGACCGTTCTCTGCAATGTGCAACAGATCAGGCCTGGGAAAACAGCCGTATCTGGACACCGAACTGCAGGTGGGAAAGAAAATAACGTGTCAGCTATTTTAGCAGCACACAAGATCTGTAACACAACCTGTGCTATTAAAGTAGGGTACGCATCAGCACAGAAACCCAGTTTGAATGCTGGAGGAAAAAGTCGGCTGAGAACAGCTGTTACTGCTCAAAGACTAATAGTGTATACTTGATACATGGCTGTTTGAGGGTGTGCTCACACTCCCAGCACGTTTATAGCAGCTTATTCACACTCTGGAGCATTTCATTTCCTTTTAGTTTAGCTCATTTGAACAGGTGAGAATAATGCTAGTCAAGCTGAGGGTATCTGCACCTGAAAATCGCCCTCAGCCAGCTATGACTAAAGACATAATATTCAAGAATTCTGCATTAAAATATCTAAAAACAACTAGACCTTTGTTATATATTTTTGCTGGGGTCTGTACTTACACTACTGCTATTTCACTCAAGGTAACAGTGCGTTTAGCTTGGTTGCTGGTTGCTTACTTCCTTGACAGAATCAGAGGATGAGGAAGGTAGCTGAAAAATGTCAGATTTTCAACAGTAATGATGGTTGTCAATGGTGTTCTCTACCAGCAAAGCAAGATGGACCGCATAACTCCTAAGTGTCAAACTCTCACTCAGCTCAGCACTCATTAGAGACTGAGGTCCTCTCTCGTCTGTTTCGCCTCTCCTCTTTGCAATATGCATGAAGTAAAGTAGATTTCCCCTCTACCTTCAGTTGGCAGTCAACATTGCAGAACATCAACACCTGACAATGGAGGTCACCTCCTCGAATCACTGCTGCAGTCACACTGATAAGCAGGAATGGCGAAAAATCTGCTTTTTAATCCCAAAAGTTTTAAAAGTATCGCCGAGCTCTTCCCCATCTCAAAGCGACAGATTAGAGCAGAATTTGATATGACTCTGGGCGTTTATTCCTCCAGAACTTCTGGCTCTGCACCCTTTCTTTCTCCTTCAGTGCTCCTCCAGTCACCTGATGAAACCTTTAATCTAAAAAAAAAAAAAAGCTTGAATAAGATTTCCCTTGACTTGTGTTGTCTTGAATCCTTAAATTGCACATAACTAGCCACTGAGAATCTAAATAAACCAAACAAAAGAATAAACAGTTCTGTCATTTGAGCTACTAAAAATCTAAGATCTAAAAAGAAAGTCCAGGGTTCATTTCATTGACATGGCTCCTCCAGAGTGCAGTTCTGCCTGTAATCTAGTGCAAGTTTCTAAAATGATGTGATGGACTGGTGACCTTTTCAGTCAAGGTGTTTCCCTCACTTCCACCCATTGTATTCGAGCACAGGCGTCACACACTTAACCACTAAGAAGGGTTGGACGTGTAGAAGTTTCAGAAACTGGAGGCTGCTAGTTTCATACCAATTTTGAATACTTAGATTTTTTAAAATACGTCATATTTGAGGAAGTTGATACAAACAGAAATGAGAAAGAGTTTATCACTTGAGCTGTATTAGTGCAACCACTGAAACTTCACCAGTCTCATTACCAAAGCGAGCAGATGCCTCTGCAGATGAAAATGCAAACGAAAGTGTCATAAAAAGCGTTGTTTGATTTTCCAACATCTTGGCAGCAGCATGCGGTCTACGTATGGCAAGAGCAAATGTGTTCAAAAGTATCACGCTTCAGTCAGATCTGTCAATCAAACTGTGTGAGAGTGGGACTCGGAAATCCTTTTATGTCTTTAAATTAGCTGTTCATTTTAGAGCTGCAACGATTACTCGAGTAACTCGAATAATTCCATTACAAAAAATGTTCAAAGCAAAATCTCTGCCTCGAGGCTTTGTTTAATTCCTATCACCCACGTTATGTGGCCTGCTTAGCTCAGGGGTCATTTTTCCACACGGACTGTTATTGCGGACACACACCACTACATTCAGAATTGAGTCAGCACAATGGCGGAGAGCCAAGAAACCGTCCGTAAAAGTCAGAGAATGTCCAAAGTTTGGGATCATTTCACACGTAAAAATGAAGATAACAAAGTGCAGCGTGTCTACTGCAAAGCAGAACTGGCGTACCACAACAGCACGTCAACTGTGATTCAACATCTGAACCGAAAGCATCGAGTTGTTAACACCAGCTCACCGAGCGTCGCTGACACAAGCTAACGTAAACAATGATGCTAGCTAATTTAACGTAGCCTTCCATCGCTAATTAGCGCGTATGGTATTTGTGGAGACTGTAGCCTGATGTTGGTATGACTAACGTTAGATATTATGTTAAGATGTGGAAACTAATTCGTGTTAAATTGCAGGAGAGTAATAGCCTACACCAAATAACTCGTTTACACACACAAACACACA
>OMLP01002231.1:0-11225 GCA_900302685.1 Spondyliosoma cantharus
AATTTTCATTATAGATTTATTGTAAATGCTAAGTGCTTCATGTAATCAGAAGCAAATTGTGCAGACTGTACGACCAGGAAACTGTACTACTGTATTACTGTAGAATATTATGCACATGCAACTCACGGGGGGGAATATGTATGGAAGTGAATGGAGAGAGATAGAGAACTTTTTTTATTCCTGTTAGTTTGTGACATGAACTATACATATCATGTCTGTCAATTCAAAAGATAATTTAAAAAAAAGTCAAGTAAGGGGCAGTTTGTCATAAAGCTGATGAAAAATAAGACTGTGTTATAAAGATTACACAGCGAACGGTTGCGTTAGTGACGCCGTCTCATTTAGCGTTGACCAAAACCCGTAACTGAAACCTTGTAGAGTCGGCCCTGTACATTAGCAGCTCGCAGAACTAGCAACGGCACTTTCACATAAATGCAGTTGTAGATATGAGCAGTGTTATTACGATTTTCAGCTTTTTCGGTACCTTTTCTATGGCGAAGCGGCGGCCATGTTGTTGTCGTTGATGTGTGTTGAGCAAGACAATGTAGTTCTTTGTGAAGTTTCACACAAAACTAGATGTCTTTTGACAAAAGACTGCAACTTTATTGATGTCTTTTCATCTTTTCAATTCACAAACATCATATGCGTGATTCAGGGCACATTTCTAAAGGGATCAAAAACGTATTTGATTCTCCCCATTGACTTCTGGCGTGAACTCGGCCCTCTATGGGTGATGGGCACTCATGAGTGTGCAGACCAGTGAGTTGGCCATCATTTGTGGGCCCCTACATGGGGACGCCACTGCGTTACTGATAATTCATACACCTTAGAAAATAATGGGAATAAAAAAAAAAGCATTAGGTGTCTTTGGTTCCTGTCACAGCAAATAAATGAAAAAGCATCTATTAATAATCATTTGTGACGCGAAAGTATAGAAATAAAAATCATTTTTCAAGCTGTAATTACTTTTCATTTTCTGAGAAGCATAGCAACTGGCTGGTTCTGGACCGAGAGCCAAAACTCTCAATAACCCCCGCTGCTCCAAAAATTGCAGAGGACACACTCATTAATCGGTTGCACTCCCGCTGGAAACAGCACAAATACCAATACGAAGGCATTTAAAGTTTCATTTCCTTGTGGCACAACAGATGGATTTTTGGTAATTTCTTGACCGTTGGTGGTGGGATTGTGCAACAGGGTGGATTAAAGGAATGATCAATCGGTCTGGTCAAAAGTCTGTCGATAAAACGTGGCCAATCATCTCCTCTCGTCCCTGTTAGAAGCAGTCTGATGTCTGTCTGGCAAACAAACCATGACTTTCATTTCATTTTTCAGGGGATGGTGAACTAGTTCAGGATGAAAACAATATTCTCTATTCTGCACCATACAAAGAGAAGCTGCCACTTCTTCCTGACTTTATTTTAGTGTTTGCCCATATATTGAAGACACTGCACATGTTTTCTGTTAAATGATTTGCAATCAGAACCCAAAGATTTATTTGGAGCTCCACTTCATTTTGTCCGTTGTCGTCGTCTGTCTCGCATTAGAGATGCAAAGGGGAGCAAATGTGTTTACATGGGCTGCTTTTGTCAATAGCACACGGAAGGTAATTTTGTTATATTTACATGATTGTATAAAATGACACCTGATAATAACTCAGTTTACATGACTGAGGCGTTTTACTTTGTCCAGAGAAAATTGTAGCCACAAAAACGTCTTGCCGAAAATTACCTGTTTCCTGTCCTGCTTGATTTACAGCCCATGAGCCTTGAGGCGAATACAAAGTTAATTTGAGTGTTTTTGTAATATTTGCCACAAACAGCCAATGCATCAACGTGCACAGATGCTTGCTGTAGCCAGGTAACAACACATTCCAGGTGGGCAGGTGGGAAAAAACCTGCCAGGAACCAACAGTTTTATTGTCTTGAAAAATGTGTGCTCATTCTTTGCCAACACCAAAAAAAAAAAAGACCCTCCTCCTCGCTCCCTGCGATTGCAGCTCGTCGTGGTGGAGCTGAACCAAACATGCAGGGACATACTGAACATGTGAAGACCATGTGACCTCGTGCCCACAGAGGGACATGTCACGGAAGAGGTCTTCTCCCTGCGGTTTTAAGGGACACGTGACGCCGAGCAGTCACACGTCTAGCTGATTGCACATCGGATGCGTGAAAAACGGCAGGAAGAGTCATGAAATGGCAAAGGTGTGTCATGCACTCCCCTGCAGCTCTGACACCGGCACTGTGGGCTTGTCCTTCCGCTGAACCGAACCAATTCAGACAGACAGACGGACAGGTGGAGATGGTGGTGGTGGTGTGGTGGGGATCGATTGTACATTCGGGCTGCCTCCGTATCCTGTCGTTGACAGAAGGCAGACAGAGGGATTTAGAGAAACCTGTGTTCGAAATGTGTTTGCATGGTAAATCACAGCAGGCCACCTGCTTTAGTATCCTTTACTTATTTTATTTCACAGGTCTGTGAGCCACTTCACAGCCAGGCTCGCTCCCCTCCGGAGCCATTCAGCATGGATGACCCGCGCCGGCTGCGAGGCACGCATGGCACATTTTTGCACGCACGCTCGCGTGCACGCAAATTTTGCCCAGCGCTTTATCATTTCTCAATGTCACTTTTAATGAATTTGAGACCACATCAAGTCATATCCGTCTCAAATCATAAACCTCTATAATAAGTTGGAATAGATCGTTCATGGTAGTCGGGGTTTGTGCTGCCTGTTACCAGCTCTGTAATTGTAATATATTGGACAATCCATCTGAATTATATGCTTCAACCCCTGCCTGGTAACAGCTGCATATATTTGTCCCTTTGTGGAACAGAGTAAATAGTATATGCAGTTAGAACCCAAAAAGTCTCAAGCAGTCCGGCAAAAGAACACTTTTAACTGTTCCGTTGTTCAAATACGATCACTGATGAATGCCCACATTGACATGTTTATTTAATATAATAGCCTATTTTGAAGGTGAACGCCAGACGCAACAACAGGAGAAGCGAGATTACAATGAGTAACAACTCTATTATGTCCCTTGTCCTCTATCTCTCGTTTCCCTTCCTCCCTCTAATCTCATTTCACGAGGGACCACGGGCGAGAGGGAAGGAAGTTTTTCCCGTGGTATCACACAAGAGACTGCTCTTCCGCGGGAGGAAAAATGAAGTGAATAAATAAAGAGAAAATCGAATTCCTTCAGCCGTTGCAGGAGTGCCAGCCAATGAATCAGCAGAATATATTCTCTCCAGAGATAAACAAACATGATATTTCTGCTGGGAGCTACAGGAGGACGGAGGGGGACTGCTGTTGCTCTCGTAAAGTTCAGGGCGCTCCGGTCCGTAAAAGGAGCCGCCTTCTCAATCAGTAAAGCCTTTGGCAGGGAGGCCTTTACAGCTGGAGCTGTGTGATGAAAGCACACGGGAAAGCTTGCGCACACATGCCCTGGAGCAGGACTTTAACACCACGGATATATAGCCTCATATAGAAAACCATTAAAGTGGGATTTTTGAAGCACAAGTGTCTCCCAACACACTGTCAACACACTAAGTGCTCATGGGCTTGATTTACACCAACCATAGGCAACACTGCACCTGCATGCTGTAATAAAAAATAAAAAAAAACCTGGCAATGTATCCTGATTGAAGAGACATGCAAAAAACCTTGAACCTTTTACCGACTTCATTTCTGTTTTTCTCTGGCTGTTTTTATAAAACCATATATATGCAACCATACCATACCATATATTGAACAGGGCTTGGTCGCCCTGGGACCAAACCCTGTTGCATTGGCATGGATGGAGGAAACGTCTGTGGTTTTCATGTTGTGGCTCGGAGATGATAACAAGACAACAGTGACAGTCAGAGTCAACATTTATGCTGTTGACTTTAAAGGTCAAAGCCTTGTGCATGTTCCCCTCGCCTTTTTCACACCTTCAGGCAGGAAGCACGAGCTGCAGATGTGAGAGAGCCACTCATGTGAAGTGAGACTTGAAAAGTGAAAGCCGGAGGCTGCGTGGAATAAGCATTTGAGGACTCTTCGGGGGAGAAAAACAAACACATCTATTTATGTGTGTCGCTAATTCAAATGAAAAACTCAACTCGGACTGTTTTTCAAGCAACTGAGAAGGACAGATAATTCGACGGAGCGTATGGCACAGCTGGATTGTTTCTCACAAAAGGGATGGACCATTTTGTCTGCTTAGCAGAAGATGTGTGAGTCAAACTTCCTGGCTGAGGTTTAGTCTCTTTCTAATTTATTGGACTGTTTCCAAACACACACCGAACTCTCGCCTTGACAGGTTAAATGGTTGCCGTAACACAGAGACGCATTACTTTGGCACGGAGCGAGTATTTGGGAAGAGCAGCTTGCTTCAAGGAAACAACACATAATTGGTCTCAGTACTTGTACTGTTAGTGCTGTATAACACTTGTATGAGGATGTCAGCTATCTTTGGGGATAAATGGATTCCTGTGGAAAATAAAAAGGGCAGGCGTTGCGGTGAGATTTTCTTGTGTAATTACAATCATGACATTTTTTAAAGCAATGTCGCAGCAGAAAAAAAGTGGCGCTTAAACAGGTTTTTCTCGCACGCCGGTGTCAACTGTCACTTCTGCCACCGCTGCTCCCTCCCTCGCACCGTGCCTTTCCACTTTCCAGTATTTAAGGCCCACGAAAAAAAAAGATGAAGGCTCCATCCCCGCCCGAGCATCTCACTCAAAATCGATAAGAGCCACCGACATTGTGAATGACTGAGCTATCATCCTTCACTATTTATAGCGTGTGATGCTCTGTGAACCGTGAAATTAATAAATAGCATGCTCGGTAATTGCCTGGAAACCAAGCGCTGTGGCAAAGTGAAGTATAAAATCAGCGGCATCAGATGGGGTTTCTAATAAGTTGTCACATTATTGTCAATGACCTTCAGGCAATTAAAACAGCAGAGGAGTAAAAAAGAGGAGAGCGACGTGGAGGGGGGTGGGGTGAGTCGTGTGGGGAAGGCCTGGGTAGAATAAGGAGGAGGGGTAAAGAGCGGCTGAATTGATGGGAGTACAGAAGGACTCTATTAGGGCAGGAGGATCTTCATTAAAAGGTAGTGACTGAGAGAGGGAGAGCAGCAGGTCTGCCAGCGGATCAGTTTAAGCAAATCCCCTTCTCGATCTGATGACGGTGACACCGAGAGCCTTATGAAATCAGAGGCTGCTCCATTCAACCAAACATCAGGGGGTTAGGAGGGAAGAAGTTTGCTCGATGAGCTCAACGAGCACCGCTGGTGGTTCGCTTTTTTTTTTTTTATCAATGGCGCTCGGGAGCCAGGCTGCAAAAAAAACTGTACCCGCAAGCACATAAAAGAGAGGATTTTTACACAGCATACAATCCAGCTACCGACACTTGGCTGATTTTACAAGTGCGTGTTATCAAGCAGACGGCATCTCGGAGCCAGAAAGTAGCCTAATAAAACTTAAAACGCATATACTGTGTTCACACCGCGCTAACAACAAGGTCGTGCCCGTCTCCAAATGCGATTCGGGTGATGGGATTTTCACTGGGTTTGTTTACACTCTTTATTTTTCTGCCGTCTTGTTGTTATTAGATCACCTGAGAGCGGTTTTAATATCTGAATGTCTGAGCGGGGTCACGCTGACATGAGCGCGGCAACACCGTAAACCACAGCAACACACACTAGTTTTCCACGGATCAACTGTTCCCCTGCTCATCACACTTAACGGGGCTGCTCATTAGTACATCATGTTAAGCCCGGCTCTAAACTTTCAGCGTCCCATAATGCCGAGAGCTTTCAGGGTGAAATCCAGCAGAACAGCCGCGGTAATGGCGTCTGTCACGACGTAGCAATCAACAGTTTGTAAGCAAATTAGGTGCCGAATGACAGACGCGACTTTGCATTGACATCTTGTCAGCGCGGGCAATTGGAAACAGTTTAGACACAAAATGAAATAAAGCAAGCAAAAGGCTGCAGAAAACCCGAATGTTGTGCATTATCATCGGGAATAGAGGGCTGTGAGGGGAGAGAGAATGATGCTGCTGGCCTTATTCTTTGGATGGATGACAGCTTTATAGTTACACACATGCAGGCAAACCCGACCATAAATATGCACGTCAGACCTTAGATGTAGTTAGAAGAAACTGTGGCGTCCCACGAATGTAGTGTTCTGTGTCCTTGGGCTCATGAGGTCTAAGTAGAATTTGATAATAAGTCTTTATAGGTACAGACAATAGAGACTTTTGCGATTTATGGTTATTCGTTTACTGCGTGGCACAATATTGTTTTGATGTGATCAGTTAACGCTGCATTTTTAGTCTTCATCAAAAAAAGGATAGATAAAAATGAAAGCAGCTTAAAATGACACATCTGTATGTTGCTAGGCGGCGACCTCCAGTAGCTGTAGTGAATATTATGCCAAAAATAGGAGGGAGTGATATAGGGAGGAGTTCGGGGATGCAGGGTCAGGTAAAACAACCACAGGGCTTCCATTCAGGAGACCTAACAAAGTATTTTTTTTCACCTAACCCTAACCAAACTACGACCATACGACCACAATCTGAGGGGAGGAAGCTGCTCTGTAGTAGTGCTCCGGTAGTACTGCAGCGAATACTTCAGTATCTTTTGCCAGATGGCAGCATGGTGAACAGACTGTGGTGAGTGGATTGTGGCATTGTGCAGACATCTTGCTTCACTGATGTCACAGATGCTCTGGAGGTGGGTTTCAGTGTTGTTCTGCAGGGTTTTAATCGCCCGCTGCATAGCCTTCATTACTATATCCTTACATGAGTACTCAGCCATCTTAGAGCTTTGCCTTCATTTTGATCCCAACTACACGCTTGTGTAGTTTCCTGACTGCATCTTGCTATCGAGCTGACAGAAATCTGTCCACAGACAGGCAGGTAGACATATAAACACCTGGCAAAGCGCTCAAAACTGCTGCTGTGTTAGTTCCTGCCACAAAAGGTGTCTCCAGGACCACAAGGCGATAACATTACCAGCCCACACCGGTGAACATTATTTTGTTCTCTGAATACAAAGAAATTCATTTTTTTGACCGTGGATGTAGTCCAAAAGGGTTAAGGAGCCATTTCATCTCGACTCTCTGTCAGTAAACTAAGAATCCCTTTACACACATATTCTTTTTCGTATTTTTCCACCTTCAGCAGCTGACAGATAAATGCAGCTACCTGAGGAAGAGAAATAAAAAATAAAAAACACCACAAAGAGAAAAATCTACTTTATTCCTGTTCATTGCCAGAGCACACTATTCTGTGTGGAATGAATAAGCAACCTCTCACTCATTAATTAGTCAACCTCTCTACCTGTGGGCCAGCCTGCCATACTGCACTGTGACTGATGGAACAGGAACAAAGGAAAGGGACCAAGATTACTGATGAGAATTATAAATACATTTCAATTAATAAAGCCTCCCATTGGTAATTGTCTTACAGGTTCTTGCAGGTAGTGTAGGTGTCTGACTGGTGGATGTTAGGACTTCTGGGCGACACAGTGAGATAGCAGCGCCGGAACAGGAATAGAACAACAGCAATCTCCTGTGCTATTCTCGGCAAAAGAACAAGAGAAATATAGAGATTGAGGGAGGAAGAGGCAGAAACAAAGTAAGCGATGGCAGCCGGAGAGATAAAGAAAGATGTAAAGACGAGGGGTGGATATCGCCCAGTGCCTCTTTAATAACCAGGGCAGCAAAGGTTCAGGAACCAGACATGAGCAACCCAGTGGACACTAGAGGAAGGGCAATGGGGTCACGCGGCACGGAGGGGGAAGACATACAGCATCGCACCCGCAGGAGATTGATGTGTTTCCCAGCAATCTACAAGCCCATAAAAAAAGGGCACAGTCTGCGGGCAGGCTTAAAAACCAACCGGGGAATTGGTGGACAAAAGTTCATCTGGCACTGTCATAACACTGCAGCATGACAACATAACCTAACAACATCAACAGCCATACAGGTATGGCAGCCTTTTTATACTCGCGGGCACGATATGAAAGGGAAAATGTTTATTTGATTTGCAGTGGGTGTGTGCACTTACAACATAAACTCAGTCTCACTGAGAAATGTCAGATATTCTTTAACCTTGATGTTCCCTGTTGTATTCAAAGCTGCCCTCTGTAGACACGTTATCAAAAAAATAAAAATCCTTTACACTTTGTGTCCTTGGGCCTCGGCTTCAAGTGTTAACGCCTGTACATTTTTATTTGTACTTGAGAATTTCTCGCTCTTCTATTGGTCACATGTCATCGCTTATAGCTCAGTCATTGGCGCACTCATACCTCCAGCCCATTGTTTAGGTGGATTATTCCTTGTTTATTGATTGGCTCAGCAGCTGTTTCCCCTGTTGCAAGACTTTATGCTAAGATAAGCTAACCATGACAGACAGACATAAGAGTGTTATCGATCTTCTCATCCAGCTCTTGGGAAGAATTCAAAATTTTATCCAAATGAAAGTACAAAAGCGATGGGTACTCAAAGGTAAAAGTACTCATGTTGCAGCAGAGGGGCAATTGTCTTTTATCACATATTTTATTATTGCATTGATATGGCTGATTCATAGATGCACTCGGGTTTTGATTACGTTTTGCAACTGTCAGATTAATTAAGTGGAGTAAAAAGAGAAATGCTTGCCTCTAAGATGTAGTAGTGTAGAAGTAAAGTACAACTTCATCAAACTTTTACTTAAAGGGGCACTATGTAGTTTTGGAGAAGCTATTCAAACTTAATGAGTTAATAAGACAAAATATTCATCTTTTCTATACCTGAATAAACAAGCTGTTCTCAGAGGAAAATAAGGTCAGAACATTGTTTGAAGCTAGAAAGGTGGCAGGGTCCACCACATATAAACAAAGTAAAACGGTATGAAATTGTGTTTACGGTCAGTTTGTTTATTCAGCCATGAAACCAAAGAGAGTTTGTTTAGTTAATTTGTCAGAATTTAGGCAGAAAGAAACAGTCAGTGAAGATCTTTCTCTTCTGATTAAAATGTCTTCCCCAAAAACTACATAGTGCTCCTTTAAATTCCTCCACAAATTTATTAAGGCGCACATAAAAAATCTTGAATGTGTGCCTGCAGTGTATTGTGTGATGAAAATGTATAATTACCACATTCAAATCCTTGAAATGGCACCTATTCTTCTCCTTCATTAGAAATTCCAGAATATATGAATATGCAAATACGTTTCATTTCATTTCAAAAGTCTTACTGCTGGACACGAGATCTCTCCTACTCTCAGTAAGTGTGAAGTCCATTCTCAGTTTACCTGCACTGGAGGCTTCAAGTTCCTATGTCGCAATTGTACATTGGACCAGGATTGCCTTCCAGAATAATATGTCACAAATCGTGCTTATAGCACCAACTCTCAAAGTCTGATTGAGCACAGGGAAAATTAACATTAATGTGAAAACAGCTTCCTGGTTTCAAACACAGCTCATGCACCATTCTACACAGGGTAGCTTAAACATTCGACTGGAAGATGTTGGTTTGTCGGTACATTTTAGGGCACCAATCCAATTACTACCATTGAAACTAACTTTAATTTCCATTCACTGTAGCCTATATAACAATATATCTCACTGGCTTTATAAGTAACTATAACTGCTGCTGTTAGCTAGTTAGCTCAGTTAGCCCTGCAGCTAGTGGTCCAGACTGTGAGTTCGGAGTGGTTTAACGAGAAAGGACAGGCCTGGGCTAGCCGGTTAGCATGCTAACTTCAGTATAAATCTCTGCAACACAATATAGAAATGACATTGACATTGGCATCATAAATCTTATTTGTTCACATTCTGTTGATCTAAACTTACATGTTGCACCTTTAACCATTACTATTACCAAAATAATCAACAGGTTGTGATGATGAGATTTAAATGGAAGTGGCTTATTTCAGTTAAAATTTGCAGCAAAAGGTGGTCATCATTGGAGGAACCATTTTAACCGCAGTAAATCCAAGTCGACTCCTTCTTTCAAGAGGCCATCCGACTTATTACAGCCGCGTTTCAAGTTGGAAGAGAGACGGCTTTTCACATTCGAAAGACTTCCTCTTCAAAGGACACCAGCAGACTCTTTGACACTTACCTGTGTGTAGAATGTTGCAGAACCCAAGGTAATGTTCCGTATTTCAAAGCAAGCATTCATGATGACACCCTGAGTACATACTATAACCTCCCCAAGGACGCCGCATTTGCATACGGCTCGGACTCCGAGCACACTGCGGCACATCCTCTATTATAACTCTTGCGGCGTAGAAAACCCCTCTATTGGATTTTAAGGGCCAACGTATCTCCCACCAGGTCTCTGTGTCATCTTCTTCTTCACAAAGTCACTGTATTGTCTTGCCTTGGAGAGATCAAAGAGCATTTTGAGCTGCGGCGCCTTGTTTCAGAGCGGCGGGGATGGTTGCATGAGCATCTTCAAAGGGAGGACAAGTTTTATTAATCACTGCAGCGTCTGTGTCAACACTGCGAGGAAGTGAAGGGAATACGTTTAAAGCTTAACACTGATGATTGAAACGTCGTCTTCCGAGCTTTGATTATGCAATGTTTACAGGGAAAGATGTAAATCCCCCTCGAAAAAAGGTTATGAGCCCCGGATGTTTGAAGTGAATTAAAGTCATTTGGTTGTATCTTAACATTTCCTGGTAAATAAGAGTGAGGCAACATTTAGCTCTGTCCGTTGTGCTCTGATGAAGTTGTTGTTGTTTTTTTTTAATCCACGAGAGCATTGATCCTCACGCACCTGCACCTCTCCTCTCAGAAAAAAAAGAGTGCATCTCGAGCTCCCGTTCTGTGCTGCAGCGTTATTCCCAAGATGCTTTTTTCATGCTCCAGCCGCTTGTGACAACCTGGCTGGAGCTCAGGAGGGAGGGAATTTGTGAATCAACACTGCCTCTGGTGGACTGAGTCTGCATGTCCGGTAAGACGCCATAAACACCTGCAGTACAGTCCAGAGCAGATGCTGCAGTGAAAAAAAAAATGACCTATATCTCCTCAACGCTCGTGAATGCCCATATTGAGCCGCTCTTATAGAGGAGAGTTCAAATCTTATCCGGGTAATGTGGTTAATCAATTAGAAGTCCTCGTCCCCAGAGGGTATTCACATTAACTTGAGTATAGGTTTTCACTTAGAGTGGATCAGTGATCTCTGCAGTGGCTTCCCCCTCCAGACTTCTTTCATTATCTAAAATGAGAGCATATTGAAGGTGGGGGGG
>OMLP01002232.1:0-11994 GCA_900302685.1 Spondyliosoma cantharus
CGGTCTCTCTTTCACTCTGTCCTTACCGCTCTGTCTCTCTCTCTCTCTCTGTCACACACACACACACACACACACACACACACACACACACACACACACACACACACACACACACACACACACACACACACACACACACACACACACACACACACACACACACACACTCACAAACACACACGACCTAATGGTTTCTGGTGCTCAAAAGATAGAGCCCTAAGTCATACTGACAGGATGGATTAACAAACAGGCCTTAAACATGAGTGGTACAAGTCAAGGGTCAATACACAGACTGAGATGTAAACTGTGTGTGTGTGTGTGTGTGTGTGTGTGTGTGTGTGTGTGTACGTGTGTCTGTAATTGTTCTCTGTTAAGGATGTTGCAAGGTACAAAACCATTTCTTCTTCTGTGCTGTAACTGAGCATATAAAATACTGTATATTTTGTGGGACAGTTCATTTGACCAGCCTGCTCTACGGCTAGTTTTGCGCTTGATTGTTTATTCTTTGACATATCTGAATTTTTATTTTGGTCCCCGAAAATAATGTGACACATTTCATTTGACTTTTTTTGCACATATATGTGCCCATATCCCAATATCCCTAACTAATTTGAGTACTTTATATATGAATACAGAAAAAAATAACAATTGAAAGAATATGATAATAAAAATATAAACTATATATGAGCAGTTAAACTTAGAGGGCAGCTAATAGTGCAGTACAGTCTCGAGCATAGTCACATTGTGGTCTGGTTTGTGGCAGTATAGAATAAAAATAATATGATGCCATCTATTAACAGCTACAGCAAAGCGGCATATAGTATAATCAAATAGTTGTAGTCAGTGTCTGTATTGTTATAGAAAGATTATGTAGTACATTATTATAAAATAATCGATTCATATTAACAATGTATGAATTATGACAATAATAATAATAATAACAATATAGCATATATGCATACAAAAAGCAGTTTCTGAAGCAGAAATCATCTTCCCAACTTGACAGAAAAATGACAAGTCAACTTTTTTTTTTTCTTTTGCAGCCAGTTGACAATAATCTTTGTCTTTGTCTCCACCTAGTGGGAGACAGCAGCACTGCAGTTCACAGACGGACACATGAAAGTGGATGATGAATGATATTTGAACGAAGTAATATGTATGGGAGAGGAACAAGATGATAATATGTGAGACTAGTTTATTTATTATCAAGACACTGGAAGGGAAATACAAAATAATTCTAGTCAAGCATGAAGTAACGCTCCCATACTGTGGGCGGCAGTAATGCGCCAACGAGCTGGCTTAACATCCACCATGTACACGAAGAAGACGTGGAAGCGCAGTCGTTTGTTTATCTGAGAGTTTATTATTAGTTTTTTGACTTATGGGAAAGCTAGTATATGTCAGACTTGCAATATAAGGTAAGGTACATGTTTTTGTAGTCATGCCCTGCACTTAACTCATATTCTGGAGAGTAATGAAATTCAGTTTATTTGGATTGCTGCCATAGCTACCTAGCTGGTTAGCTAGGTACGCTAATGCACCTGGTAAAATAGCGTCGCGTTATAAGAATCTGAATCAGAAATACTTATAAGATGCATATCCGTGGCAGCAGCAGCTACACTTAAACTAGAGGCGCTGTAGGCATACATAACTTAATGTTTCTCGTCTAAAAAACCTTATAAATAATGACATTGTTATCATAGTAATGTAGTGATAGCTACATAGTTATCACTAAACTCTTAGTGCTAACAGCCTTTTACTAGCTAACGTTAGTTTCTACTAGTTCCCACTACTGAGAAACATACATTTAATTGTGCTTAGATGTTGTTATTGTTGTGATTGTGTTGTATGTTTATATTTAACGTTTTATAGGCATTGGTCCTTGTTCAAATGCAGAACAATATGAATATGAATGACTGAGTGAAAGCACATTATCAGGATTAGAGTAAAGGATTCTTCTCGTTTCTTTTTCAAAATTTATCTGACCTTTTTTTGTTCCAGGTATAACGTAGTGGTCATTTTCTGCCATACACTGGTTCGCTGTAGGTGCTACAGCTTCTCTCAAGACACTAAGAATGAGTTACTTACCTTGAGAGAGATTAAAACGCAACAACACTTCCTGTCAGGCTGGCATACACTTTATCCCAGATGTCAAGATGGACCCCAAAACCCTTTTAATAGTCTCTCACTCGCTTTTGTACATATAAGATCAACATTGTCTATTAAACTCAGTTTTTTCTTCAATTAATGTTCCAAGATACTTAAAATACGGTTGAATGGTCTCTCTGAAACACACTTCTTGAAAAGGCTTGTTTGCTACTCTAATGTTTGTGTTTACTTTCACATGTTTCTTCACAAAAGATATGAAACCAGTGATGGATGGATGGCTGGATGACCCTTTAGAAACATTTCAAGGGAGCGGTGATCATGATGCCGTTGATGTCACCTCCTGGGTGTCAGTGTGTCCTCGAGGACTTTGGAAAGTCCAGAAAAAGCAAACAGACAAGGGAAGTCAACACCCTTTATCCATATCTGGAGATGATGCTTGTATGTTGTTTTTACTTTCTTCCTTAATAAAAGAATAATGAATTGTCAGTCCACATCTCTAGAATCTAGCTTAAATCATATCTCTCTGTCACTTCTAGCATGTTCATCCATCTACGGCCCAAGGTTGGGTTCACTGTGTCGAGTCAGAGTGAGGCTCAAAGCTGAAGTGGAAGAAGCAGAAAGTTTAGTATCTGAAAAGGGAAACGAGAAGCTGTCAGTCCAACCTGACCAATCAGTCACCGAGCTTACAGAGGCCGTGGTCACAGCCTTCCAAAGGAGTCAGGACTCTGTGCTGCAGGTCCCACTGGGAGACTGGACTACGCTGAGGCTAGGGGAGGGTCAGTGTGATGTCACTGAAGCATGTGTGGAGGGGATGAGAGCGGGAGAGAACTGTGAGGTAAGAGTGAAGTCAGGCCTGGGAAACTGTTGAAAATGTTCTGTACAAATGGACAAAGAGTAAACATACAATTATTCTTCCTCTTCTTTATTTTTTTCAAGCATGCGAAAGTATACAGCCTACCTAATCATCGTGTTTTGCTTCTCAGATTTTGATGTCTCCAGTGGAAAATGTACCAGTTGTTTCTGTTCCCCATCGAGCTGAGGAAAACCTGTCTTTGTGTGCCACAGTTGAACTCAAAGCCTTCACACCAGGCAAGGAATCCTGGGAGTTGTCTCCGAGTGAAAAGTGGGAGTGGGTGAAGTCGCACAAAGAGAGGGGTGGAGTGAGATTCAGATGTGGGGATGTGTGGGGAGCAGCGGACAGCTACAGTCGGGCCCTCAAACTTCTCATTACTCTCTGTGGGAAGAAAAAAGGACGTGAGCCAGAAGGAGAGGAGCAGAGAGACTCAGACACTGGTGATAAAACACAGCTTCTTCCTTCAGATAATGAATTCAAAACCACCAAAGCAGAGCTCCACTCTAACTTGTCCCTGTGCCAGCTCAAACTGAACCAACCAGAGCGGGCTAAGGCCAGTGCGGCCAAAGCTACTCAACTGGAACCTGGTGGGGCTAAAGCCTGGTACCGGCTGGGCCAAGCCTGTCAGATGGTGAATGAGCTAGAGGAGGCCAGGCAGGCCTTTAAGAAGCTGCTGGAGATTCAGCCGGAATCACCTGCCGCTTTGAAGGCACTTAAAAACGTAGCAAGTAGAGAAAAAGAGACAAATGCACAGTTGGGACTAAGACTCAGCAAAATGTTCAGCTGAAGGTTAAACTTTATCAAATGTTATTTGTAAAACGGTTTGATTGTTCTCATGTTTCATCATTAAAAGGGAGTGCATCTACAACCACTGCCTCAGCTCAAAAGTGAAGCTATAGTTCTGTGAATGGGTGTTTTTTTTTTCACAACTCTATGCCACTTTCTGAATGTTGAAAAGTAAAAGCCAAATGTGAAAATGTGTTTCAGGGAAATGAATGTATTTATCTGGTGGTGGTAAGTGCATGAGATCGAAGTGGTATCCTGCGTGGGAGTAGGTCCAAATGTTGTAGTGCTGCTGATCGACCACAAGGTGGAGAAGTTGTATTGTCCGCTGGAACACGGCTTGTGCGATCAAAATGCCGAAACCCGGGATCGAACCAGGGACCTTTAGATCTTCAGTCTAACGCTCTCCCAACTGAGCTATTTCGGCGTGTAGGTAGTGGTCATTGTTCCATAATTATTATAGCGCTGTATAAGACGTCGTTGAAGACATATTTGTGCATATTTGTTGCTTGTAAATTCTAACATGATTTGAAACGTCTGACCTGTTATAACATCCACATATATATTTTCATGTCACACTTACTGTGGTTAATTAACTCCATGCTTCTGTAATGAATTGAATGGAAAGAAATTTGTCTGAAAGGCCATTCAAATTGTATTTATTACAGTAATAGTATAAATATTCAGCCCCTGCCACTCAATTTCCTCAATAATCTTTGATGAATTAATAATTATATTCCAGTTACATACATTATAAGAAACAAATTCCTCACAAATCAACAACTGAAAAAGGAACAGGCTGAAACCCAAGGCTTATTTTTTGCCTAGCTTGTGCCATCAGTAGAATTACCCAGAATATCAGCAACCTAAGAAAGAAAATAATTAATGACTAATCTAAGATAAAGATAACACTTTATTGATCCCTCACTGGGGAAATTTACTTTCAGCTAGAGGAATAAGCAGAAGGAAAACAGTGATTGGATGACAGATTAAAAAGAAAAACTACTTTTTTTTGTCATCTAAGAAAAAAGGTTAGGATGCATGTATTGTTATGATGTGCTTCTTGAGCTTCATAGTATGTTGTGTAAAGGAAGGCTGAATTAAATAAATCACAAAGAACACGGTCAAAATATATCTATCAAAATGTATTTATTATTATTTTTGCCCCCTGCCCCATGTACAGTCTGCCTCTGGTCAGTTCCTCTTAGACTTGTCGGTGTGTGCCTGGGCTGTTGACAGCTGTCTGCACGCATCCACAACAAGAACCAGTGGGATGACAACCCACAGCACATTCATGAACACAAAGTAGAACCAGAAGTAGACGGGGTGTCCCAACTCACTGTGAGCATATCCATCTCTGTGCTCTGTGAAGAAGTAAAGAACTACGCCATACAGCTGACCTGGAATAAGACACATCATGTTAATATGATAATCAACGACTAATTAAATCTTGCTTACAACTTTAGTGAGGACACAATAAACCCTCTTACCTATTGAAATGACGAGCTGCAAAACAAATCTGTAGGGCTTGTTAGTTAAGAAGGCAAACACGGCCCAAAAGCTGAAAGGTCCCCATAGCCATGCAGTCACAGTCTCCATACAGACAGTGAAGTTATCCGCTCTAGATAGAAAATAGAAGACAATTGGTAAAGGCTTTGTGACTTCTTGTTTTCTGTCAAAGTTCAACATAGTTCTGTGTAAAGATGAACTCACATTATATATCTACTGTCTCCTTTGGAGTACTCTTTCCCTGTGAGAGAAAAGTAAACATTTGAATTGAAAAAGCATTCCCATACTGCACCATCACAGTTTTCTGAACAGGTTGTGATTTGTACTCACAGAGCTGCGACAGGAAGCTCTGGTCTCCTGGAATGGCATCATAATACAGCGAGAACCAGCCCTCAATGACACCATGGATGAAACCGCAGACGGCAAACCAGCACACAGCCAGACGCCTCCAGGTCCCTAGCCTGGACCCTTTCCGGCCCGTGATCAGCCAGGTCACAAGCAGAAACACCCCTGACACAGAAAACAGGAACGCCAGAATTTCTGACATTGATCTGTCATTAGCCACATAGGTGGGAATCAAAAGGTCCCGTGGCCAGTAGGGATGAAGAACTCCAGCTGTTGATGAGGCATCCATCATCTGTTTAAAGAAAGGATGATGAACATTCTTCAAAAAGATCAAGACCAGGCTTTAAAATGATTGACTTGAACAATGTGATATTGAATATACATGTCAGTTTAACTAATGAATGAGCACTCAGTTGTTCTTCATCAAAACATTAGTCAAAGCAATTAGAGGTACAGGTTGATTCAAGCTCGAAATGAGACAAAAGGTATAATAAAACTGTCTTTTATCCTTACCTAAAAAAATTGGTGTCCACGCGCTATAAAATATACTAATATTCAATATCTCTAGTAGTTCACTGCTGTTAAACTACTGTACATGCCATATTACCGCTGATAACTCAAACCCGGAACTCACTGCAGAAGGGGGCGGTTACTTGTGATTGCAAAGACCAATTAGACGATCGTATTCACAGACTACCCGCACTTGCGATCTGCTGGCCCGTTGATTGGCTCTTCATCTCGGAACATGGACGTTGCTGTTGACAACTACCAATGAAAACGTGTGTCATAGTCCAAAATACCCTCCCCGCCTGTAACGAACACAGCTGTAAAATATTGAACACGGTGAAGGGTAAATTACAGAACTTTATGCATAGATAGTGTGAATGATTTTGCATAAAACTAGTCCTTGTCTTAATCTTTCACTCTGACCTTAAATCGGGCGAAAATATAACAGAAAAAAAGATTTGGGCGATAAGAACAGGAAAATAACAGTGAGTTCCCTTGTTTTCGAGTTAAAGTGATCAAACAAATAATTATAAAAAGAAATGATAACAGAAAACCAAAGACAAAACTCAAGCCTAATTTCTGTTTTAAAGGTTATTAGAATGTGTTGATTTCTTACTTTTGTACTCATCCCGCGGGGGCGCGCACGGTGGAACAAAAGTGAAATACTATCATATACTCCAAAGAAGTGATTCGAACGGATATTAACCCTTACTTTCCTGTCACCAGTTTTGACAGACGACCTGGCGCTTGTATTAAAATAACCATAGGGTCAAAATATCCCGAGGACAGAAGACCAAGCATTGTAATGCAAACGAGACAGGTACTATGTTGCTAATATTCCATAATAGCTTCTAATGTAATCGATGCGGTCAAAATATATTACCTGTGCTGGCTTCTTCGAGGAAAAAAAAAAGTTGTCCTCCCAAGCCGTGTCAGGGAATCAACCCTGCCGTGACCCGGATTCGAACCGGGGTTGCTGCGGCCACAACGCAGAGTACTAACCACTATACGATCACGGCGAGCTACTGGGAGTTATGCTACCTCGGCCTGCGGAGGGCTTTATGTAGCTGTGTGGAGTGACTGGCCTCCTGGCCGGTGAAGTAACAAATGTTTAAGTTCCTCTGTGCATACACCGCGGGAGCTAGCATTATTTAACGTATGGAATGGAGGTTAACTAACTTTTGCTAAATCGTTAGCAAGCTCACATACACGCTACATTGATGACTAACGTTAGAAGTTAGGCTATTTGTCAATGTAAGGAGCAGCTTCCCTCTCGTTCTCTAGGCTTTGCTGTTGGTTGAAAGCGGTGGCAAATGTAAACGTGGCGGGCTTTCCCTAACATAGTATGTAGTCTCTACATTACTAACTCACGTAAAGTTGCACAGTTAAGTTTCATTAAAGCTTACATTAGCAATGCAAGCTGTTAAGTTTCAAAGCTGTAAGCAGCTATGAAGGCAAGAAATATAATTTTTCCAATCACGTACATTATTTCTTTTTGTAGGCTGCTGCACACAGTCTTGACTTGGCTGTCATTTCATCATGTGTGCATAGTTTCTCTTAAGATTAGCTCAAAATGAAGTCATCTTTAGATAGCCCCCGTCAGAGTATCAAACAAAACCATAAAGGGCGATAGTTGTGAGTTAGATACATATAGTATATACCAAAATAAAAATTATTGGTGTAGTAATGGTAGACATCGGTCCCATATGGTCTAGCGGTTAGGATTCCTGGTTTTCACCCAGGCGGCCCGGGTTCGACTCCCGGTATGGGAACTACTCCTTTTTTGTATAAGGGAATCTAATTTCATTAGTTTTCATAATTTAAAAAAAATGTATTTACATCACAGAAAAAAATATAATTGAGACGACGATAATAATGGGGGATGTGATGTTAGGACATTACTAGGCGATTTACAGACTTACAGCTTGATTTGTTAGTAATTCCTGCCGTGAAAATATAAAGAAATTACTTCGATCATTTTCCTGTTATACCTCCAAAACTGCAGTATTGTTATATGATTTCGTTGCTTTACTTACAATGGGTATATCTCTTTGGCGGACATGGGATGTTAGTCACGTGGCATCCAGTGTCACATGACGCCACACGGAAGTAAACGTAACTGCTGTATTTGTAATCCTCAATGCGTTTTATTGTTACATCTCAGTGCTGATTTTCAGAAGAAACGACGGCAGTTCAGTCAGTCTAGTTGAGCTCCTGAAAAACAAGTCGACATGGGTGTATCCGAATTGGAGGAGTCTTCTTCCTTACTAGATGAAAAGCTGCTTCGGTTCATGGACCAGCTGGAGCTACTGGAGGAAAAACGAGCCACTCTCAACTCTCTCATAGAGCAGGTAGCACAGGAAACATGAAGACTTTGCCTCTAATTTCTCTTTTACCGAGCTAGACACCTTAAGGATTTTACTTTTATTCATGTTTGTGTTTTCCAACGTATAACATGAACACAAATTGAAGATGTGCTATTCAAATCGAGCTGAAGCAGACATTTTGGTGACTGATTAAATATATATTTTTTAAAACACCTCTGTCATTGTAAGAATTTGCTCTTTTGTGTAGCATTCTATGCGGTAAATTAAATATCTTTGTGTTTTGTTCTGTTGATCAGACAAAACATCCTCCCCAAAACTGCATTTTTACCCTCTCATTTTATTTTTAGTAGGCTTATTTTCTTAACCTGTATCCCATGTATTGTATAGTTATCATGTCATGTTTCCCCACAGGGATGGTTTTCCATATCCAAGGCTCGGTATACGATGGGAAACAAACAAGTCTCTGCACTTCAGTATGCAAATGAGATAGAGCCACATGTCTGTGTTCATACCAGGTGAGGACTTGCAGAGTCGAATACTCTCAGGTAAATTGCCCTGGAATTGAACGACCATCAATTAAATATTTTTATGATGTCCGTTTTACAGAACACAGGACCACGGTGAGGTGGAATTCTGTACAAAGAAGGTTGAACAAAAATGTAGTAACAAAGCCGATAAAGATGTGAAGTCAATAGAGGATATTGGACCTCAAGAAGAAGGTGAGTCCCCCATAATGTGGTAAAGAAGAAACATTATTTGCTTTTACCACAAACCAGTAGTTCTTCAATTTGTTCAATCATGTGGTTTCACAGGTGTCAGGAGAAGAAACAAACCCAAAAAGGACATTGCAGAGAAAGAGGCAAGCGAAGAAACAAGTGGTGAGAAAGTTCCTGAAGTTTCTCCAGTAAGAAAAAGTGACAAGAATCCTCAGCAAGATCCACTGAAATGGTTCGGGATTCTGGTGCCACAGGCTCTGAAACAAGCACAGTCGTCATTCAAGCAAGGTAGGATGATACATTTCCAGAAGACTCTAGATTTTGAACCACATATTAGCTGTACACCAGTTCAAATAAACAGACAAAATACAATATACAAGCTACCTACTACAAGCTAACTTAGCTAATATTTTGTGTTGCTACTTAGGCAGATTTTCTGTAAAGGCCTGTGTTTTCTCTGTCAGCTTGTGTTTTTGGTTTTTGCAGAGCATTTCTATTTTATTTGACATTTTCAGCTACTTTTCTTAAACTACACACAGAATGCTTTTTAAGATGGGTGAAGATCCTTTCTATATTTGCTTTTGTTTGTCTTCGAAACGTTCTTTCTTAACTTTTGTGTTGAGCTCGCATGGCTCCTTGCATATATCCAGCACGTAGGGCGCTTATGTGCTGTGTATATAAATGCATGTGTTTGTGTGTATACTGTAGCCATATGGATATAGATATAGATGGACAGATGAATAAACTTCGATAAATGGCAAAGAAATTGAAGATCTTATTATGCTGCTGCCGCATATTAGGTCTAAATTGGAGAATGAGAAATAAAATGTAAAACAAAATAACATTTAATTATAGCTACTATTATGAATCTACAAAAAATAAACAAACTTCATATGACATGACATGCAGCAACAAAAAGAAGAACATTGTAACTTAATTGGTGACAGTCATATTTCAGTGTCTTTGTGCGAGATAAAACCTCTGACACACTTCCTGTTGTTTTTTGTTTTTTTTCACTTCCTGTTGTGCTACTGCTAAATCCTTTTGCTCCTCCTTAACTTCTCTTCTTTTTATCTGTCATGTTCCAGTAATAGAGCTGTCAGCTGAGATCGCAACCCTTCAGACTGCTGTGTTGAACACCAGAGAGGAACTGAAACACGGCATAAAAAACAAACAAATTCTCCAGGAAAAAGCTTCAGAAGCCCAGCTGAACAAGGAGGCCGACTGAACATGTCAATAGAGTAACACAGGAGATGATCTGGGGTGACGGGGCCACAGAGAGGGACACATTGTAAATCTGTAGATTAGGCTTCTGGGTCTCAGCAGTGATCATCTATTTCGATTTTGAAGTAAAGATTACAGATGTAGAGGTTCCTACTTCTACTATAATGAATTGCTTATTGAGTATGTTTGATGTTGTGTTGCTTAAACTGTCTCACTGTTAAATGTGTTGCCTGTTTGAGATGGATGTTGTTTGTGATTGTTTGAGGAATTTCTCAGGTTCAATAAAAATCAGTGTTTTCACAACCTGGCAACCCGACTTCTTCCTTATGGCTTTTTAATTGATTGGGAAGGCATTGGTGAATGACTTCTTAACCATCAATAAAACCAGACACGTTTCACCAGAGACATTTCATAGAAATATCCCCAAATTTAACTCCAAATTCTTATGAAAATATACCCCAATATTATTCAATAATTCACACTTTTCAAATTCAAGTTCATAACCTGTAGTTTCTGGACCCCTACGGGTAACAAAGGATGATGTTGTAGTGAGAAAAGATGAATGATTTGATATTCTATAGCTCTAATATGATTTGTTGTGTTGTTTTCCCCTCCACTCTGAACCCCTGCGGAGCATGTATACTGTTCACTTGTCTACTTCATCATCTTTGCAAGCCAACTTTAAAGGTGCATACCATCTAATTCATCCGAGTGTGGAGATGCTTTGTTGTCAAGCCAATGACAGCAATCTGGCTTTAGATTATTGGCTTTACCTCCCAATATCTGGACGTTAATTTATCAGACGGATATATATCGTGCATCCCTAGTAGTAATGGTGGATGGTGCCAAAGAAATTCTAAATATATTAGCCTACTTGCTGATTCCCATCTAGAAATAAAGACATCTAAGATGACGTGTTGACAATTCCATTCCATGCAACTTTGCAAGGCCTTTTTTACAGAGTGGCACCAAATTGTCTTTGATTACATATTTGCATTTTTCTGAAGATCTTTAGTAAAAAATAAAATAAAAAAATAAATAAAATATACATATTTACAAAACGCAATAATGAAATGAAAGTGAAACACTAAAATATCCCTGACTAATCTTGAATAGTGTATTTTCTATTTTCTTTTCACCCAGTGTTTATTCTGGATGTTAATGCAAGTTTGCCTCCTTGCAAGACGACACGAGCCTAATTGAAAACATCTGAGCGAGCGCCACCTCCCTCACACCCGGCAGCAGTTTGTCTGGGGACAGCCCGAACATTACCGGGAACTGTCGAAACGGGAAACGAAACTCCCGTTTATTGTGTGTACTTCCTGCTCCAATTATAATCCAGTCTATCTGCCTCGATGAGACACACCGCTCTGCCGCCTCTTCACTCGCGTCCGACCGACGGATGGGAGCGCAGAAAACAGCGGATGTCGCCTCTCGATCACATTATTGATGTTTCCAGACATCCGCAGCAGCCTCTGTAGTCTGACCGTGGCCGATTTCGGACGTGCGAGCGACGCAACTCCTGCTTGGAATTACATTTTTTCTTTTGTCTGCGCAACTGGCAGCAACATCTCTCTCTCTCCCTCTCTCTCTCTCTCTCTTTTTTTTTTTTTTTTTTTTT
>OMLP01002233.1:0-12031 GCA_900302685.1 Spondyliosoma cantharus
CCAGTGTTTACACTCAACATGCCAATTGGTGCTTCATTTCTTTTCGCTGTGAGGACGGTATATCAAAGTAGGAAAACACATGACAGCCACCGCCATAGGCAAACACAGTATCGTGTTTAACGCATGAGATGTCTTGATTCGTAAAGGAATAACAAACGTGGACAGGTTTATCTTCATGTGATAGAAGAGGAAGAAGAAGGAGGAGGAGAAGAGACTCCTGCTGCCTACTGTTACTGTTCCTCACTCCTTAATAATCCTGATAAAGTCAACTAACCCTAGATTGAATGAGCAAAGTCTTGATGTCTCGATGCAGAGTTTCCGACCCCTACACCCTTCTTCCAATCACACAGTTCAGCTCGATCCTTGACGTCATTTTTATGAGTCATTCTGGTCGGGCCCCAGTTGTGCTCTTTGTAGCCCGACCACAAAAAAGCACAGCCCACTTACAGATCAGAGCTTCCTTAATGACAACACAGCGCACATGTCTCTGTCAGTCCTCTGTGTGCTTTTAAAAAAAGAAAAGTTGCTCCAACTCACATGATTGCCCCGCTGTTCCTCCTGTGTGCTCGATGAAAACACTCTGCTGTGATAACAAGAGAGGAGGGCGCTGAGGGAGGGAGGAATCTAAAGAAAGAAGAAAATTGAAAGATAGCAGCAGACGTGGAGAATTGCACAAAAACACCCACGGCCTCCCTCACCTCTACCCAACCATGAGCACATTTCAGAGGACAGACACAGCTGACGAACAGATGAAGGGATGTTAACAACCACCACATCTCCATCTTTTCACTGTTATGTCTCTCCTTTGAAAGTGGTCAGTGGACAGTTAAAAGCGTAGCTTCATGTATATCAGTGTGAGTTTTGGGGACACCGAATGTGAAAGAGTGGCTCGAATGTGCTTCCAGAAATGTTGAAATTATTAATCAGACATATGGTGGACATCGGGGATTGTCAGCAGTCAAATGAGTACTTAAAGGGTAACTCCACCAACTTTACAGGTGTGTTTACAGGTCTTTGGGATTACTACTGCACATGTAAATAATGTAGTATAAAGCCTTTTGTGGCTCCACAGGAAGCTGCATGTAATCTGATAAAGTGAGGAAAGATCTGTTTTCAGCCCTCACTCTGCCATGTGCTCTGAGATGCTCTGACTTACATTTTAGATAAGTCTGTAATTTCCATCTGACCTGTCCTGTCTGCTGCAGTGTTTTGATTTAATGCCCCAATCCTCTTTAAACTTTGCTAGTTCTGCATCCAGAGAACTGATGCTTTTTCTATTTTACCAGGTCTTTCATTGTGTTCACTTGCCATTCTAAGTCTACATCAGAACTAGACATGAGGACCAATAGTAATAGAGAGGCTGAAGTGAAAAACAAGCTATGCTCAGACAAGGGCTGCAACTAACAATTAGTTATGATCATTTTGTTGAGATAATGTCCGTTATTGACGCAAATTTTAAGATATCACAATCATCTAGAAGAAGGGAAAAAAAGCTACAAGTCTTCAGATTTTAGGAAACGGTTATTTTAAAAAGTTGACGTTTAGTTTTCTGTTCATCAACCGAACATTAATGAATTGTTTAAGCTCTACTTCAGACAGTAGCAGCTGGTGAGATCAGTGGTCACTTTCTGTGCTTCACATACTGAGTCACAGCTTTGCCGTCCTCCGGGCCAGGTGTTTACGTAAATGTGCCTATGTAATATAATGGCTGATGAGCGTGTGCTTGTTTATCTCTTTTTATCTGTGTGCCTGCATCTAATTGTCTTTCTTTGAGTCAACACGTGTGTTAACAAACTCTCTTGCAGACACAACGAAGTGAGCCAGTGAACTGAGTCAGCCGTCGCTATGTGCTCGACTTGATGAGCTCTAAACAAAAGCACACGCGTGCAACTTTTTTACAGCTCTGTTTTCGTTTTGCCTGATCAACGTCTGGGCGAAAAAAAACTCACCACATGTTCCGAATGCCTCGTCAGTGATTTAGCAGCCTAAATATGGAGGAGAGGGCAGAGGTGTTGCGTATGTTGAAGTATGTTCCAGAGCCGTTTCGAAAGCTTGACTGCTCTCTCGCTCCGGTGATTGATGGTCAAAATATTCTACATTCTTTCCTTAATGACTATAATGGTAGCTCAAAAGTAAATGCACCCTTTAATGGATGCATACAAAGTGGTGCCAGGGTGCAGATGTAGAGACTTAAATGTATTATTACCCCTTCAAAATATTTACAGTACGCGCATACTAACACACGACTGTACACAGATCATTATCGTCATGTTTCCTGCTGGGTTTATTTAGCTGTTAGCCCCAGTCATTATGCACATTCATTATCCATGCTGGATGTTTTGTGACTGCCTGCAGGCAGGGATGCTTCAGGCCCTGACACACCAACATCAAAGAACCAAGCTGCATCGAAGGCCGACTGTTGCGTCACCTTACGTCTGCCAAAAAGCTGTACTTGAACACACCTCAAAGACTAGTACTTGTAATTCTGTGCCTGTGTGAAGAGAAATACCTCTCTGTTGATATACAAACCGTCGTTTTGATTAAGCAGCATTTTTTAAAGCCACTCTCACTAATATGGCGACTTCTAGCGAGAAGTTGAAAATGGTGCTGGTGAGGAGGCAGAGGAGAAAAATAAGGAGACTCTGCACTAAATGGGTGAAAACATGCATACTACTGTGACAGGCTCAAGGGGCTCTCCCTCTGTTTTTCCATTTCTCTTTCAGCCCATCAGAGTGATTTTGCTCGCTGACACTGTATTTTGAATTTAGAGTATCCCTCTTCAAAGTTTTGCAGAAGCCAAATCACTGGACGTTTTAGAAAGTATGTTAAAACTTACTCATTTTCATTTTTAAAACCTAATTTTTTGTAGTTTACACTTAATGTCTTGCCTTCTATTTCTCAGTTTTTTTCCGTTGTGTGCGTTTCTTCCTGCTGCAAAGCTGTGTAACTTCTATTTTGAGCAGTTCAAAGAAAAGCAATACAAATAGTCCATTAATCTAAGTCAATCAAAATAATTTTGAAAGTGTTTATCTGAACTTCTTGGTTTTCATGAAATTGACATGCATATTTATGGTATACATAGAATGAGACTCTTAGTTTTAGTACCACCATGAGCACAGAATTCCTACTTAAGCTTAAGAAACATCAGTGTGAAAGTGCATGAAATGCACTCAGCACATTCATGTTCCCCAGAGGAGCAATTTTTCAAAGTTGCACCCAAGATCTGACATAATCTAATAGGCTCATTGCTTTTAAATGTTCTGAGCACACTCATGCTTCGAACAGAGATAAATCGTTTTGTTTGTAATGACCCCACTGCTTTTCATCCAGCTCCTGGCAAGGCTCTAAGAACGATAAAATTAGCATTACATTGTTCTTTCCATTATACGGCATTGGGGGATGCAATTAGATGGCTGCCATTAGTGCTTTTACCATTTTTTGTATTGATTTATCTGAAACAAACACTCCTTTTCTTCTCCTCTTGTTCAGCTGGTGGGCTCACTGCCTTCATGCTGCTGCTGACCATTAATGTTCAGTGATATTCAGTTAAAGCTTTGCCGAGTGTGTGCACTCTTTTCCAGCCGACCGACAGCAAAGACAGACTGTTACCTGAAACTGTTTACATACCTCGCTCAAATGTACCCGAACGGTAGCTTTCAAGAGAGAGTGGAACGTTACGGACTGACCTCCCCGTCACTTTTCATCTGTGCTGGCAAAGGGATTGTAACTGGTGTTTGTAACTGGTTCCTCCCTCCGGGGTATTAAGGGGACATGGGTCGTATACTTCAGTCGTCATTGGCCCCCGGAGGCACGTAGACGTTACCAACTGACGACCAACTAGCAGCCAGGTGTTTTCATAGTGGGGATTCAGGTTTTTAGTGCCGTGAAAGCTTCGCCCAGACTTGTTGTATTTATACCGTGGTGAGTGTGCACAAGAAGAACGCATTTGAGCCAAACTTTACTTCTTCTGAAGAAGTTGGAATATTAAGTAAGCAGAGGTCACAAATGCTATACGGCAGCACAGGAGCAAAAGCTGAGTGATGCCTCGGGGCAGGAAGTCAGTCACTTTTGGGGGTGCTGTTGTCTACACTACTAACCTAATAAACTTTGTGCAACTCCGTCAATAACAAATTCTTAATTATTTAGGCCTCTTTCTTCAAATAAATCACATAACTTCTGTCTGTCCCGGCAATGCACATCTGTATTTGGGTAAACATCCCATTGGCAGCAATAAAGTATTTACCAACTTATCTACCCACTTACTTACTTACTCAACGTGCCTATTTTGTTAAGAAAAATTCCCACTGAAACCATCATGAAAATGTTCACCAAACCCCCAGAGTATTCTCTTGTATGTAAACATCAATATAAGAAGTGTTGAGTCAGTCTCATTCAGGTAAAGGTTAAATAAAAAGTCAATAATATCAAGTATTTACCCAGCATTTTTTTCTTTCCTCTGTGTTTCCCCCCTGCAGGAGGAGTACAGGGCAGAGGGCATCACCTGGCACAACATCGACTACATCGACAACAGCGGCTGCATCAACCTCATCAGCAAGAAACCAACAGCGCTGTTCCACCTGCTCGACGAGGAGTGCAAGTACGTCACCCATTGAATTACAGTCGACACTTTAAGAAGCCACATAAAAACGTTTAAATTGATGTGTATATATATATAAGGATATTTAATTGGAATGTCTTTTTTTTTTATACAATTGATTATTGGATGATGGTGAATAACTTAAAATACACTTTCTGTACACCTGCGTGCAGTTAAAGCATGATTTTGCTCCATTGTTAAAGTCTGGGCTTTTCCCCCCGTGTAGGTTTTCAGTGCCTTCGTTGGCATTTACATTCTTACGTGTCAGAATGTTGGTCAAAGCCAAACATATTTCTTCGCAGCGTGCTTTGTTGAAACGACCTCTTGATCACCCTGCAAAAGCGCGTAATATGTGGAACAGACAAACTGCTCCCTGTGCAGGTTTTTTGCTCATTAGCCTGATTCATATCAACACTGGGACTTCTGCTTTGGCCTTAACTAAAGCACAAAGACAGGCGTATTCCTCCACCTGAATCTCTGGGTCACTTTCTGAATTTTTCTCTGTTGTGAAACTGCTCTCCTCCTGGAGGTCAGCACTCCACCCCCCTGCGCCTTTCTCCTCATACATCATATCCAGCGCCTTGCCGCCCGCCTCGCATAAAAACACATCAGGCGGTACACACACAGCCATATTTATCTATGTTAGCTGTCATCTTAGTTTCCACTTAGTGTAGCCGCTTCATCTGGATCTAATAACACCTGGAATGGACTGACTGGTGTGTATATGTTTGTATGTATAAATGTGTGTGTTTTTGTCAGGAGGTGGAGCAGTTTTAGAGAATTAGGGTCAAAGGGGGATCTGTAAATAAAAAATAAGGGGGGACAGGGTCTCTCTTGGGGTTTAATGCTGCCACAGGAAGGGGCTTCATGCTAAATGATTACACGGAGAGAAAGAAGGACGCTTACAGATCTCATCATTCACAGTTAGTGGAGCTCGCGGGGCTTCGGGGCCTCTGCAGAAGTGGATTGGGTTACTGCAGGGTAGGGGGCGAGTGTGGGGGTTCATTTCTACAGTAACTGCATCAAGCTTTAAGACCCCTGCGGATATACCTCAGCCAGCAGAGGTGCAGGGAGGAGAGGCTTAAGATGATATGCAACATCCCTTTAGGTTTGTTGATCCAGGCCGGCCGAGGATAGTAGAGAAAGGGTAAAATTTCCATGAAGCAAAGGTGAAGAATGTGGAAATAACTTTGGTTAAATTTGAGCAGGAGCATTACATTTGTCATAGTTTTAATCCCCGAGGGTTAGAGGAGAGGAATTCAAGGTACTATTTCTTTTCCCAAATTTTGAGAAATGCATGTGATCAACTGCTAGAGTGGCACTGCCTCGTGGTCTTAAAAAGTAAGTGGATGGAAGAGACACAAAAGGCTGTTCCAGAAAGAGAGTTTTCCAGAGAAAAAGTCCTCTATCTGTGTGAAATCAGAGATTTATTCATAATGTCAACTTTTCATTTTCATTGATTTGTGTTTTGAGCCTGGGCCTGATAAAATCCCTGTTTCCTCTAGTTTCCCCCAGGCTTCCAATCAGACCTTGCTGGACAAGTTCAAGCGTCAGCATGAAGGAAACAGCTACATCGAGTTCCCTGCTGTCATGGAGCCCGCCTTCATTATCAGACACTACGCTGGTAAAGTCAAGTACGGAGTCAAGGTGAGACGCACGCTCCTGCATGTCACTATACGTTTTACATGGGTTAAAGTACCATATAATATTTTTGCATTAAAATGACAAACTAGGCCCCAAATGTTCCAAGCAATCTTCAAACCCAGAGAAATCTGCTGTTTAATTCAAGGCAACGGTGCGTTTCATTTGATCACCTGTCGCTATAACTCAAGTAGACTTTATTTTTTTCAGGGTGACACATGAGAACAATGCTATTACATTAAAACAGCCCAACTAAATATGAGCATTTTCTAAAGAAAAATAACATGATTTGCCATGAAGTAAGATTAAATCTCAGCCTTGAAAACCCAAATGTTTACAACTCATCGCCAGAAGTCACAACAAAACAAAGCAGAGGCAAACCACAATCCAGATTAATGCTCTATCAGGGAACATCTAAATCATCATGCACGGACAAAACTATAACAATTGTGAACAGTCACTTGTCTGGAGGTTTGTGAGCAGTGAGCTGGGCTGCGGACGTCCTCTTTGTATCCTCTGTTGTCTCATTTTATCTTCCTTTCAGTGGCTGAATGAACAATTTTCTTCACGACTACCAAGTATGTTGGATAAATCGAGTAGTCAAAACAAAGCTGTAAATGTCTTACAATGAGGAAAAATGGCCATTAAATGAAATGAAGATGCTTTGGTGAGAATCAAGGATTTGATTTGGATTAACACTGTGATCTAGATTAAAAAAAGAAAACAGAACTCTTCTGTCTGTGTTTAAAGTTTAAAATCAAAGCTGTGAGCAGATGAGTGAAGCTCCTTCTCACTTCACTTAAACCTTTAAGAACTCCGCAGCAGACCCACTTGTTGTTCCACCGACCTATTTTTTCAGCTAAATCAAATTCCCCATTCGCTTCCCAGCTGCGTTTTGATACGAAGCACATGTGCTGGAGCGGGCCGGGCGTATTGTTGTTTGACTGTTTAATATAAATCTGTAACAGTTGGTTATCGTGGACGTGGAAAGGTATCCCGTATCTGCTGTGAGCCAAGGAGTTGTTTGGTGTGAACTGTGCAGCGAGAGCCACAGTCGTGAAATGTGTCTGACGTTGGCCCGGTGGTGAACACACAGCTGATTCGTATCAAATGGGAGAGAGAGAGAGAAAGAGCGAGTGTTGAAGGGTTTATAGTTCATGGCTCTGTTAGCATAGCACAGCTTCAGTCGAAATATTTAATTGCTCACAGACAGATGGAGCAGAAGAAGAGACGGTGGTTAACTGTGGGTTTTTCTGTACCTCATATTTAATGTACGAAAGTGAAAGATGTACAGAAAATAATATGAAAATTGATAGGATTAAACATATGTTAGACAACAATATTGACACCGCTCTCATTTCTGTCTGTCAGCTATGAAGCTAGAGCCACTGGCCAGATAGCTTAGCTTAGCATAAAGTATGGAAACAAAGGGAAACTGCGAGCCCAGTTCTGTCCCAAATCGGCCTAAAATAACACTTTATAAACATAATATATTTAGTTCAATTAATACAGACAACTGCTGAGCTTCTCAGGCTTGTTAAACACAAACAGCCAACCTACTGTCAAAGCAAACAACAACCATAAGAACGACCTAGAAACTCCGATCTGAGTGCTTTGAAACACTCTGTTCTATAGATACGTAGTAAGTTTTTGTTACTTACTGATCAAGTAGAAAGAATTACGTTTTTTTAACCGTCTTACTACGGTGGTAAAAACACATATCAGCAAAGGAACATCCATTACATCGTGCAATCGGTATTTACGGATTTATGGAAAAGGTTCCAGAGGTACCAGGCAGTAACTGCACCATCCAGACAATAGCCCCTACCCCACCTCTTTACACCTCTATAGAACGACAGGATGTCATTTTTACATTACAGTTTTTGTCTGGATTAAAATCAACAAGATGTATCATGTTAACTATTGAGCTTTGAGGTGCCTGTAGATGTAGTAACCTGTGGACGGAGCCAGGCGACCTCTTTCTCCCTGTTTCCAGTCTTTATGCTGAGCTAAGCTAACCAGCTGTTGACTCAATCTTCATATTCAACAGAGAGAAATAACAGTGGCATCAATCCTCTCATCTAAATCTATCCTTTAATTATGGATGACAGTGAAGGTTTGCCTCTAAATAGTTGTAAACTGATCTACCAACTGGATCTCTACTGTGTGACAAACACTGTCACTGCCAATATTTTCTGACACTTTATGATTGTCTGTGTATAATTATGGAATCGCAAACTCAGTCCTGAGGACTAACTAACCCTCCGCTGTGTCTTTCCTTCATTCAGGACTTCAGGGAGAAGAACACTGACCACATGCGTCCTGACATCGTTGCCTTGCTCAAGAGCAGCAAGAACGCCTTCATCTGCAGCCTGATGGGAATCGACCCCGTGGCAACCTTCCGCTGGGCCGTGCTGCGAGCCTACTTCAGAGCCATGGTGGCTTTCAGGGAGGCCGGCCGCAGACACACCCACAAGAAAACTGGTGAGGAAACTGCAGGGTCCAGTATGATCGTGAAATGAGGCAGCAGCTTAGAGGTTAGAGGCCCGGAAAATGTATGATGTGATAGAGGATCTTAACTTCACCACAAACACACGTAGTTAGACTAAACTGTGATTAATCTCTGTAAAGAAAACTGTTCGCATGCCGCGGTGTCCAAACTCCTGTTTTAATTGGGCCAAGAACAACTTGGTGTGTTAGAGGAGATGAAGAGTTTTAACTGAGTTGGGCTTCTGCTGTTGAGGATGACGAGGAGGAGGAGGAGGAAGAAGAGGGGGTTTGATCTACTTCAGTGTTTATTTTCACAAACTGGGAGGAATGTTACAGTGCAGAGTGTTTGAAAGTGTCATCACTGACTTATCTCAGAGGGGTTTGTGTCTCTGGTCTTTTTACTTTAATTCTTCTCCTTTTGTTTGGTTTCAGCGCCTGTCTGCTGCTTTTCTTCTGCTGTTCGCTGGTTCACCTTCTCAACACCTTCTCCTTTTCATCTCCTCTTTATATCCTCAGATTACTCATGATTTCTATTTTCTTTCTTAACATATGAAAATATTTTTCCTTTGTGTCCCCCTCTTTGTGTCTCAGGGAACGATGCAGCCGTTCCCTGTGCTGTTGTCAAAACCGTCGACAGCTTCAGTTTCCTTCATCACCCGGTTCACCAGAGGAGCCTCGAGATCCTTCAAAGATGCAAAGATGAGAAATACAGTAAGGAACGCCAAATACCTCACTGCCATATTGTGAAATGTGTTGATTTTTGTTGTTGTAATGTAAAAATGTAAATGTAAAACAAAAATATAAATCCTTTTTTAAGAAGGCATAAAAGAGTTCAAATTTCACCAAATTTAATTTAGATTTTTTGTTCTCGTGTATCTTGGAGCTTCCTGCCACAGGAGGATCTTCTCCTCACCTAACACTAAACAGTAAACATGGTCTTCTTGAGCTGAGGGTAGGAGGTGAAAATAATGAGGGGGGGGATTTTCTAAAGATTTTTGACATTTGACCGCAAAAACTGAGAAATTCCCACAGAAAATAAAAATGGAGCATACAGGCATAAAAGTGATGAAGGTAACTTGTTTATGTTTTATGCTTCAGTGCCACAATCATTGAGTGCAGTTGTTTTCAGAGGGTAGAAGAGACTAAAACACGTACATTAAACGAAAACTTGGAATTTTAATCCCATGTCTGGGTCAAAATAAATAAATGATTCCACTTAAAATCTGTGCCAGCTTTGAGATATTAAAGTAACGAGGCAGCTTTTTGTAGGAAGTGGTTCCTTTTAGAGCCCGACAGATATATTGTTTGGCCTATCACAGATAAGATTTATCATAAACATTTAACTGCTTTTTTAAGTCCTCTATTTATACTTAGTTGCCTCTACTTGTAGGCATGATTGTGCTTCCATAGAGGTGCAGGAGTTGTTAACTGAGCCCAGAGTGAGTAAAAATGTGTCAGGAACAAAAAACGGCCAGTAAACTTTAATCACCATGTGAAAGGGGCTCCCCGTTAATGGGGATTATAATGACATGGATTCCTGTCGATAAAGGTCTGTTGAATCAAGGTGCTTCCATCAGAATCCCCTCACTGAGCTCAGCCAAGGGAAAGAAATCAATCCAGGCTGTATTGAAAAAGTGATGGATCACTGATGACTCTCAGTCTCAGTGAGGTTTTATTACACTGCTTTTAATAAGATATTGAAAATCTGGGTCATTTTGAGCTCTGGTCAGATTGACTCACCTCGCAGCAGCAGCAGCTCATAACCAAACATGTTCCCACACATGAGCGATCAGAGAAATGAATCAGGGCCCACGAGGACTGGCAACGTCTAATGACACCCCCAGATTTCCTGGTCAGCCTTTATTAGAAATTTCTGCTGTACTTGTTTGTACATGAGTGTGTCTGAGTGAATGCATGTCGCATGGCTTTTATCTCATGGGGTTTAACAGCTTCTGGCACAGAAACTGATTTCCAAAGAAATTTCCAAGTGAAATCCCCAAAGAGTTTTGTCCACTAAAGGAAAACTCCACTGATTTTACACATGAACATCAGCGCAGTCATGGTCATGACTAGTCATGGTTCGCACTAATCAACGTGTGAAAACATTTGTGTGTGATATCTTTGTTAGGCTGTGGGGCAAATGTCAAGTCTCACAAATAACTCTGGTGATGTCAACAAAGTTATCACTAAATGGAAATCCTTTGTTACAAACTGATGCCGTACGATATGAAGATGTGAGCTTTTACCAGGACCGTAGTTTATAATGAAAAGACAACATTGTTATGATGGAAATAGCCGATTCAGTGTTTTGCTTGACGCAAAGTAGTCACCCTTTGTCATATCTATTTTCTAGCGTTGTTTTTATCTGATGCATCTGAAAGTCCCAAATTTTATGGAAATGTAACACTAAATTGCCAGAGTCCACTGCGAACATCTTCGTAGAGAACATCTGTGGTAAACCAAATCTACCCAGCTTACAGCTAGTTTGGGGTCAACCCAAGCTGCCATGGTCTTTAGTTTGTGGCCCAAATGGGGAATTCAGTCTCTAACCTAACATTAGTTAGTGTTGTTATCATATGAAGGCGTCAAACATGAAAGTATGTAAACTGGTAGGTGACATGGGGGTTTTCTACCTTAGGTCAGTGTAAACATACAGTGTGATTGGTTCGATCTTATGTAAAAAATGATGAGGAGTTTGATACCATTACAGCTGCCAGGCGACCAGCAGAGACTCCAGGAAGCTAGTGGTACCAGTCCAGTTATTAGAGGTGGTGGTCTGCTGGGTCAGGCTGTCTCCAGTGTTTGTGCTACACTAACAGGCTGCTGGCTGTGGCTTCATACTTACTGTACTGACACCAGAGGGGAATCACTCTTCTAATCTAGCTATCCTCAAGAAAGACAATGAGTGTTTTTCCCCAAAAAGTAGAACTATTCTTTTCATTCCTTCCAGTAAACTGGAAACATGTGTTCCTCTGCCAAAACCACACAGTCACATACAAAAACCCCTGGGACTGACGCAGGAAAAGTAATGTCAGTATAAGACAAGAGCAAGGATGAAGCTATAGTAGTGGATGAAAGCAGGAGAGAAAGCAGCGAAGCAACCACATACAAGACAGATAAAGGAAAGGTAGCTATGAAAAAAACTGGGAAAATAATAATTCCTTGACAAAATGCAGTCTGTGGTAACAGCAATGAGGTGGTGGTTGTAGCTGGTTAAAGGTGAAGTAATGCAAGAGTTGGATCTTTTTGCTGTGATTGAAGATGCAGGTGGAGATGTGTCATCTTTTAATCTCCTCTCCTCTC
>OMLP01002233.1:19524-30193 GCA_900302685.1 Spondyliosoma cantharus
CAAGTTCAAGGTTTTTAACTTTTTTGTACTGTCTGTTTTTTGTGTTGCAGGTCAGATAAGGATTTGGTGAACCAGGAAAGATCTCTGGCCATGTTTAGAGACGACTCCAAATCTGCTGGATCCAGAAACAGAGAGGTATGTCACACACACCCACAAACACACCTTTTGAAATCATTATTATATAGCTAATTATAATACATACCATCTGCTGAAATAGTCTGGTAAACCCTCAGACTCATAATTAGCCACATACGTTCACGCACACAGGGATTTTTGACCGGACAGCTCTTATTGTGCTTACAAATATACTGTACATAAAATAAACTTACAGAAATCATGTCAGCCTAGACATTTACATTGCCAATTTATTCAGGACAAATAAGCACATATAACTATGATGTGCAGCAGGTCAATATGAAAATAAACCTGTAGACATCCTTAACACTTTGTTTAAATAAAAAGGAATGTAGTCACCTGAGATTCTGTGTGGGCCCTTAAACCCTCCCAGTGCTAAAGATTAGCCATTTATTCACTAATTAGATAAAGTTTTCTGAAGTTTACTATCAGTAGTTAAAGTAAAATATATATTTAAACATGTATACAAAGATTTATTTGCAAGTTTTATTTAATTGAGTATCTGTAGCTTCTTTTCGTTATCTTTGCAAAGGTTTGCGACCTACATAAACACATATAGAGTACAAACACACATTAGCGGCTGACCTGTTGTTCCTGTGGTTGCCTGGAAGCAGGTGGGCCGCCCTGGTCCAAAAAAGAAAGCGCGAATGTCCCGGACGCGCTCCGACTTCCTCACTCGCTGTAACTCTGAGGGGGCGACCCAGTCGGACGACGATGATGAATACTACATCCCCGCCCATTCCCACACGCTGCCCCCCTCCCTGTCTTCCTCATGCGTCCACCCCGAGGCGGACTGTCACAGTGACTCCGAGATGGTAAAATACCGGATCTCAAGAGGTCCCATGACCTCCAAGCAACCTCTGGCTGCGTCCCCCTCCACCCTCTTCTCAGGTGGATCTGGCCAAGCGGCAGGGGATGAGCCTTTTAACACTGCTAACCACACTTTGGTCGTACTGTTCACTTCTTTGAGACTGTCTGACTACAGTCTCTTTCACTCAACCAGACCGTCACTGTCTGAAGTGACTGTTCCTGCACGGCGCTCTGCTGGCTGCTGGTTGCTGGTTTCAGCCCGAGCTGAGTCATCTGAGCTGTCACTTTGCGTCTTCTTTCCTTTTCATCTCACGAGTATTTCTCTTTATCAAGGGATACGTCAACATTTTGATGTTTTCTCTCAGATTTTTTCCTTCAGTAAACAGATGCTGTTGCCTCACAGTTGTGCAATAAACAAGTATTTTTATTATTTATCCTTTTTTTCTCAATCATTTAGTAGAAGATGTGAAAATAACTTGTAAAACATCTTCA
Organism: Spondyliosoma cantharus; assembly: GCA_900302685.1. Lineage (NCBI taxonomy): Eukaryota > Metazoa > Chordata > Actinopteri > Spariformes > Sparidae > Spondyliosoma > Spondyliosoma cantharus. Next base: position 20,962 of record OMLP01002233.1, read on the forward strand.
TAATGCTTGTTTGTCCAAACAACAGCAAAAAATGTAAAGATTCCCATTGACAATGCTGTAAAACTTAAAAGGCAGCAAGCCCATCACTTTTGAAAACAACAAACAACAACAAACAGTGTGTTTTGCATTTTTGATGGATTAACATCCGACATATAAATCTACTGTTGGAACTGTTGGCAACTAATTTAATGTCAGCCAAGTTATTGAATAATTGACTAACAGCGCTAATTAAAAACGAAAGGTGTTTGTTACATGAAGCTAATTTCTTTTTTGTAAGTGTTTAAGACATCAATTCTACATTTTTTCACTGCGTGTCAGCTGTCTTGAAGGAAAAATCAAAGGTTAAAACTCAAAATGCCAGTGCATTAAGGTATCCCTGTATCTACTTCTTCTTCGGTGAGCAGAGCTTGTCACAGTGAGGACAGACCGAAGATCTTCTCCACTCATATTTTTATGAGTTGCTTCAACAACAACACGACAACACACCTCGCGTCGCACTGCACGCCGACCGCTGCTCCTGCATGCTGGAATCGTTGAAATCTCGAGCAAATAACTTCAAACTAACAACGCCGTTTTCTAACAGGATCTTCAGAGCATGACTTCTGTTTCTCTCTCAGTATCTCAACATCAACATAGCTGTTGATTTCACATTGAGTTAGAATATCAATACAATTATTACAGTCATAAACAAAATATTACAAACCTTTACTGCCATAATGTGGAATTATTTATTCTATACTCTGTGATGTACAGCAAATTGTATAAACATGTTTTCCTCCATAAAATACTATTTCTCACTTCAAGGTTCCTTATATTAAACACAGGCGAGCCAAGCTGTGTCATATAGTAAACCACCACATCCTGGACCTGTTTTAAACCTTTAAACCTTCCATTGAAATAAAAACATTTTTTTTTTTTAAATGTTCTCATCCAGTTGTTGTTCTCTGCTCTCCAGCCGTCTCACAAAGACCAGAAGAAGATCCATAAGACCATGTCGTCAGGAGACCTGGGCAAGGTGGAGGTTCTCAGGAAGACCTCCAGTCACGACGGAAGGTAAGACCACTAGAGAGACTATCTATCAAAAAATACTCCTGCTTCTGATAACTTGCATCAGCCTGTTTGAAAGGGAAATTTGCACCTTAATAACCGTTACGCTTTAATTAATTGTTTCTAATCAGACTTTTCCTCTAGGTTCTTTTGCTGGAAATTTGTGTATGTTAAAATGTATTGATCTTGAGTGAATCAATTGTGTTTGTGATTTAGCCGGATGAGGGGAAAGATGAAATTCTGGAGTAAGACGAAGCATGGCGAGAAAAAACTGTCTAAGCAGACCAGCATGAGCGAGGCTGGAGAGACGCATGGTAAAACAAACAACACGAAAAACATATTAAATAGGTTAAAAAAAGGTTTTCTAAAGATTCTATGTAGACTTAAGTACCTTCACTCTTACATTTTGTATTAATCCACCCTCTCTCTACCTGCCTCTCCATCATACCAGAAGGCCTTTCTCCGCCTCACAGTCCAGACTTGGAGGCAGCCTCCTCTCGGGTGGTCAGGGACAGTAAGGAGAACAAGGAGACGTCTCCGAAAATGAGGAGGCGTCGCAGTGTGAAGATCAGCAGCATCACCCTGGAACCCGCCCAGTGGCAAAATGACGCGCTGCACATCCTGACTTCGACGAACGACTACCGCAGCATGAATGACTTCCTCATGAAGAAGGTGAGAGGGCTACCTTCACAGACATGTACACAAAGTTTTAACCAACCTGCTGTCGTTGTGTGAGGACGTCATATTGCCTGAAACCCCGGCTTCAAAATACAAAGTTTAAAGGAACAGCTCCTAATTTTGCAACAATAGAACCTCCAAATTTTAAAACCCTCAGGTCGCCCTAAGTAGATTAATTTTGTCTGAATTTGTCCAGGTTTTGACATGTCTCTCTACGATATTTGAGGCTGATATTTTTCGTGTCGAGCTCACAGCATTGAAAAGTGAATTTTAACATCTCAGAGCCTTCAGCTCACCTCTGTAGTTCCCCAGATTAACTCTTTGGCCGACTCAGGGATTATTTATTTTATAGAACATTTTCCTTATTTAACTGTTTACAGTGAAGTCTGTAGATGATCCATCTTAACTGGAAAAATGATTATGGCAAGAGACAGTGCAGATTCATGTTTGAAAAATGTAATCTTTAAAGCTTCAAAACCAAAATTCCCTTCCACTTCTTTTGTATTGGGGTGGACAAATTAACAAAACGGAGTTTAGACAAAATGGAGAGATGAGTGAGGAAAACTCTTTTGAATGAGGTGAACCACTGAATGTTACAACTTGCTGCTTGAGTTTGTTTACTTGGAACTCATTCGTCCCTCCAGATCGCTGACCTGGAGTCTGAAGATGGTAAGAAGGACACAATGGTGGATGTTGTCTTCAAGAAAGCGCTGAAGGAGTTCAGGATCAACATCTTCAACTCCTACTCCACCGCCCTGGCAGTGAGTCCTCCTTTTTTCAATCTCTCTCTTTGTTTGTTCTCATCTGCTTGAAGCATCTAAAGATCTCTGCAGCAGGAAGCTTCAGCAGAAGTTAGATATTTACCTGTGATTATCCATAAATGTCAAGTTGATGATCCCGCCAAATATCTCCTTCCCTTTACCTTTGCTCTCACTACCAGATGGATGATGGGAAGAGTATCCGTTACAAGGATCTCTATGCCCTATTTGAGCACATCCTGGAGAAATCCATGCGTCAGGAGCAGAGGGACTGGAGCGAATCGCCGGTGAAGGTGTGGGTCAACACCTTCAAGGTCTTCCTGGATGAGTTTATGACCGAGTATAAACCAATGGAGGGCACTATCGGCAGGGTAAGAAAGTTAATAACTGCATAGAGGCATGGAAAAAAAAAACAACAACAAAGGAAGATGTAATTCCTCATTTTTCCCAGACATTTGGTGTCAGTTGTACCTCTGTGGAGCTTTAAGGGAGACCAGAGTATGTTTTGTATTTAAAGGGGGATCTAAAATTAAGATTTGAAGCTTAAGTTTTTGATGCAGCAATAATCTCATTAATTCATTACATGTGCACTCAGATGAAAGACACAAAACACATTTCTCTCTCTTCAGGCTCCTAAACGTGAACGCAAGAAGTCGAGGAAGAAGGAAACAGACATTGTGAGTTATACATTTCATTCCTATTTAATACTTTTAACTTTTTTTGTGTGTTGTAATAAAAAGTATTTGTAATACAAGCAATGATTGAGCTGAGCTGGGTGGTGTCTTCGCTTCAGGTTGAAGAACACAACGGCCACATCTTCAAGTCCACACAGTACAGTATCCCCACCTACTGCGAGTACTGCTCCTCCCTCATCTGGATGATGGACCGAGCCTGCGTCTGCAAACGTGAGGACTGGACATAAGAATACACACACACTTAACTAAGATAGACTGTGACTGACTGTCAAAGTCAAACTTGAATAAATCTCTGGAAAAGTCATAAATATACCTTTTTGACTGAAGTATATCACATTGTAGACGTTACAAATTAGAAAGTTAGTGGTGGATTTAGAAAGTGTGAGTTTTTTTACACAATATTTACACCTCCGACTCTCAGCTTGTGCACCCTCTTCAGACAGGGTGCATGCTAGCATTTCAATATTATAAACCTTGGTGTTCATTGGGTATTATTATTTTTTCCCTATTTTACGTAAACATTTTTCTTTTGCATGCTTGAATTCATCATTAAAGCAGGTTTTAAATATCTTCAAGTCTGCCCAATATGACTCACACACACACACACACACACACACACACACACACACACACACACTACACTCATACTCACAAACCTCACACTCCTGCCCTGCCTGCCTGAGTGTCAGAAATATTAGATTAAACCTCCCTCTCCTTTCATAAATCCATCTTCTATCCAGTTACAAGATCCATCTGCACTCTCACTGAGCAGCAGACATCACATCCAAACTCTCTGCTGCCGTCACCACCACCGCCTCGATGTTTGCAGTCGAGTCTTTGGGGTTGTGACTGACTGTCGGCTTGACAGCTGTTGATGCAGAGGCGGGAGAAATGCCATCAGTCTGATTTTTGTTGTGCTGTTTTGTCGTTCTGCAGTGTGTCGCTACGCCTGCCACAGGAAGTGCTGCTCCAAGATGACCACCAAGTGCAGTAAAAAGGTAGGAGGAGATTTTTGTCTTGTTTTGCTCTCTTTATTTACTTGACTTTATGTTATGAAAAAAGAGTAAAGATACAGTGTGCCCAATAAATGTTTCCATATCCAGAATGAAAGAGATTTTTTTTGGGGGCTATAATATCTCTGTAGATATTCTCTACTAGATGTAAACTTAAAAAAATGTATTTGCGAGGAAAACTTTGATAGCTGCTAACTAAACAAACCAAACACTTCCCTCTTTTTCTTGGTTTGATATTCAGCCTTTAGGTCTTATAGATGAAGGCATCCATTGGCGACTATTACTCGAATCAGTTATTTTTAAAATCTTTCTGAAAGTAGAATTGAAGAAATGATCCTCTTGTTAAAAGAAAGTTGAAATAAAACACACATTTGCTTCATTAAATACACTCAGAGGTTCTGCTGCTCCATGCTTACTGGGTCTGGTGTAACTAGTAGATAATCGTGACTAATGTTAGCACATGTTAGCACATACTGTGTCCTTATCTTCATTGCCATACAATCATAACAACAGTAGGCACAGCAACATTTCCATGCAGTACAGCAGGCTCAATTTAATGTGACTTTTTTAATGTTTCTATGTTTGTATTTTTGTACAACAGTACGATCCGGAGCTGTCATCTCGGCAGTTTGGTGTGGAGTTGTCCCGTCTGACCAGCGAGGAGCGGACGGTACCCCAGCTGGTGGAGAAACTCATCAACTACATTGAGATGCACGGCCTCTACACAGAGGGGATCTACAGGAAGTCGGGCTCCACCAATAAGATCAAAGAACTCCGCCAGGGCCTGGACACAGGTGAGACTGATCTGAGCCCACAGATATGAAAACAGGAAGTGTTATTCATATCTGTGTGATATCCTCCTTCTTCTTCTTCTTCTTCTTCTTCTTCGTCTTCATCTTCATTTTATTCTTCTTTCTCACAAAAAGAGAAAGCTGAATTAAAGTTAGTTTACCTGAACGTATCTTTCTGTTTCAGATGTGAACAGTGTGAACCTGGATGATTACAACATCCACGTCATTGCCAGCGTTCTCAAACAGTGGCTCCGTGACCTGCCCAGCCCTCTCATGACCTTTGAACTGTACGAGGAGTTCCTCAGGGCCATGGGTAAGCTCATAATTAGCTCCCACAATGACTCCAGTTCAGAGACTCCTCCAGCTGAGAGTCAGTTTCTGGAGGTGAAATGTTACTTGGTCTGATGGTGTGTGTGTGTGTGCTTGTTTTTCTTCTCAGGTCAGCCAGACAAGCGGGAGGTGATACGAGGGGTGTATTCGGTGATCGACCAGCTCAGCAGGACACACCTGAGCACACTGGAGCGCCTCATCTTCCATCTGGTCAGGTGGGTGATGAGATAATAATCAACATCAGCTGTACAGCCTCAGGCGTGATTGAAAAGGGGTTTTTGAAATGAGATCTGGGTAATGTTTTTGCCTGTGAGCAGAGTGTCTGTCCAGTTTAATATTTGAAGCAGAGGTTTCAGATTCCCTTTGTTTTTCTCTCGCTGATTGTCAAACACTCTGGATTCTCATGCCACCCTGTCCGGTGTGTTTGGTGGGAACGGGTTGTCAAACTCTGAGGATCAACATGAGGATTAACTGGATTTCATTGTGGTTTGTTTCAGGATCGCCCTGCAGGAGGACACTAACAGGATGTCAGCCAACGCCCTCGCTATCGTGTTTGCTCCCTGCATCCTTCGCTGTCCTGACACCATCGACCCGTTGCAGAGTGTCCAAGACATCAGCAAGACCACAGCGTACGTCCACCAGCCTTCAGCTCACCTCTGTAGTTCCCCAGATTAACTCTTTGGCCGACTGATGGAAGCTTGTAAACATAATAAAAGCCTGGAGCAAAGAAGCTTTATGGATCAGAATAGTGTACAGAACAAATCAATCCTTTATTCTGCTGGCATTTTATACATTTTTATTCTGATCTCTTCCCTGTAGGTGTGTGGAGCTGATCATCAACGAGCAGATGGGCAAGTACAGAGCTCGTCTGAAGGACATCAGCAGCCTGGAGTTTGCAGAAAACAAAGCCAAGAGCAGACTGACCCACATCAGGAAGTCCATGGTAAGATAAGACTTCAATCAGCCCTCTAGGCCAGGTAGCTTTAATCATGATGCTGAAGGTGTCGGTGTGATAATACCCGACACTCACATAGACATTTTTCTGCCTGTTCCTCTCACTCATCATTTAAATGGTGACACAACAGTTTTTTCAGCTCCATGAGCAGCTGGCATGGTTCTCTCACGACCATGGCAGGAGTTCATTCCTCTGTGTTTTCTCGACATCTTTCATCAACAGATTTTGCTCTGTTTTTGTAACACGAGCAAAAAGCTGACGTTAAAAATTCTCCCAGCAGCACACAGACCGATTGAATCAAGTACTTTTAACTTTGAAAAATACATTTTTAGTACATTATCTTGTATTATTCTTCAAATGGAGGTTATACACGTGCAAATGCATTTCCCTTTTAAAAGAACATTTCTAACTATGTTGATGAACTCTTATCTGCTAATTCTCGAGAGCTCCCAAAGTCTTAAGAAAAACAACATCCATCCAAACGGACAGAGTGGAAAGAGTGAAAAGTAGCTTGGGGCTATTTGCCAACTGCAAGTATAAGCCCTCAGTAACTGGTAATGTTGCTTATTAGTTATTTAAATCATTATATTTAATTCACAAGTAAATAGGAGAAATAAGCATAACTTCAAACATATACATCTCCCAACAGTACAACACAAATATATACATACACTATAGTACAGTAAAATCAGCTAAATTAAACATGATTATTTATCTGCTTTAGCTTTTTTTCACATCAAATATGAACTTTATAGAATAAAACCAACTTCCCATTATAGCTGCAAAGACTTACATCACACTAAATATATTGTATAATGTTTCTTCTTATGATTACATTTTAATAGGGAGTTAAACTGTGGTGCTCCCTGAGGAGCATCAGGATGAGTAATATTTCTTCACATCAAACACTAATCGGAAAGATGGTGCCAACTTGTCTATGATTCCCAATTCTCCAGAACTCCTCTACCAATCGACTGTATCAATACTTTCCCATTGAACATGGATTTAATGATTTGCAGCTCAAAAGATGTCTTCCTCTTGGTTAAAACTTGGCAAAATAAGGATAAAAAGGGGTGTTTTTACCTCAGTTTTAACCTAAATGTTAAGACACCTTTTGAGCAGTGAATCAGCAGATCCATGCTAACTTGATTACCATCATCACTCCTTAACCCTAACCTGTCCTTCCTTCCTTCCTCCCCCCCACCCCTCCTTCCAGAAACCTGTACTAATTGCTGTTAGGTTTATGAGCATAACCCGCACTGCCACCCCGGTATGTATGCCCCTGCCACTCCATGTGCCACCGCCCACTACCAGTCCTGTCCTGTCCTGTCCGTCAGTCTATATGATCCGTCCACTCATACTGTCTGACACTCCTCCAGTCATAGTAGTCTTTGTCTGTAAGGTAGTTCTCTTTTAGCTGTTTTAGTATTCTGTTCTGTGTATTTGTTACTGTTTTGTTCCAGTGTTGTTACCTGAACCGACTGGAAACAGACACCAAAGAAAGAGTTTGAAGATTATCTTTTTACTCTAAGAACAGTGTGATACTTCTATCTTCATTTTGTTACAATTGTGCATATATTTCATGGTAATAACTGCTTGGATTAAATCGTCACTTCAATCGGTTTTATTTCTTAGGGTTTTAATAAATATAAATACTACAATACTACTATAAATAGCACATAGCACTGAGACTAAAGAAATTTTTATATTTTCAGAAATGTGCTATAATTATTGTTTTTTAAAGAATTTGAATAAGTTATTATTCAGAAGGTATAGAAGTTATTCAATTATTTATTTTTTCACATTACAACATATTTATAGGGAGCCCCAGACATGACATGGTCAAAAAAAAATTAAATTGTGGGGACAATATATCTATAACGTGCGCACAAAATATTTATTTGAGAATGTGCGCTCGATTTTCTTACCCAGCTGTCCAGGAATTATATTAATTTTATTAATTAGTATTTTGTGCGCACATTATACCTACTTCGTGACCACAAATTGGTATTTCGTGCGCACGTTATACTTATTTCATGGCCACAATTTAGTAATTTGTGGGCAAGAATTAGCATTTTGTGCGCACAAATTAGTATTTCGAGGCCACAATTAAATTTTTTTTGACCATGTCATATCTGGGGCTCCGTATATTTAAGACTTTAAACTTTTGGTTTTCTTTGTCACCGTTCTGCTTGTGAGCCATCTGAAGAGATAGACTTTTAACAGCCTCGGCTCGCTGTAGCTATCATTATTAAGGGTAATAGTTGGCTAGATGATTAATGATAATAAACTAAGCATTGTGTAAATGAAGTTAAATCTGATGAAATTACTTGTTATTTAAGACCTAAGTTAGCCATCACCTGTCACATGTTTTGAAGCTAATCTATATAGTTGGTGCTAAAGTTGTTTCATTGATATAAGCTCACTCTTAATCACTTTTTTATATATGGCTAATAATGTGTCTTTCTTGTTTTTGTAAAGTGAATTGTCTTTATTTCCATCATGGTGCTGTTGCTTTGTGTTGTGTCTCCTAAGTTACTATTGAAAGCCAACCAAGCTAACAAACTAGCTTGTTTCTAGTGGCATTCGATCTAATGTATAAACACTGCTAACAGGCTAGTGATACTGTTTCCATAGAACAAATTATGGTTATTTTTTCATTTTTCTTTATGAAAAATTGGCCAAAGTACTGTACTGTATATTTTTTACAGTTTCAAGATAAGTTCAGTGTAAGTACAGTAAGCAGGTTTATGTTTGACGTTAGCACTCTGAGTCAGCAGCCCTCTGACTGTTAGCTCCACTGACTGCTCTTTGCTTTCTGTTTTTGCTTCACAACTGATTAACATGCAGCCTAATACAGCTAAACTTAAGGTAATGCTTGTGTGTGTGTGTGTGTGTGTGTGTGTGTGTGTGTGTGTGTGTGTGTGTGTGTGTGTGTGTGTGTGTGTGTGTGCGCACAGCTGTG
>OMLP01002238.1:0-11828 GCA_900302685.1 Spondyliosoma cantharus
CAGCCCATTGACATTTAGCGTGACTATCTTATATTCCTGATGATGCATATACTCTTTTCAAACTGTGTACATCTGTGTAACATTACCCATGTTATCCCAAACAAGTACAATGAACAACAAAACAGAAAAACACAAACCAAAGACAAAGTCCAAAGTTAAAAAAAAAACCTCAGACGAGATCCTCGTGTCCGTCGAGGGCCTCCGTCGGTATCAAAGAAGATACTAGTCTTCACTGGTAACATTTTCAAGTCAGTTTCCCCATAACCGGTATAAAGTTCCATCTTATAAAGCTCAGTAAATAATTACATTAAGTGTCTTTGTAGATTCGACCTCGACATTCGACCTTTTGAACCTTGTTGAACTTTAGTCTTTTTTTGTTTAACCACTTCCATGCAACGTTTCAGTTCAGTTTTTTTATGTTAGTGTTCTTCCAAGGGGATAAATATCCGACTGGTTGGGAGCAGAGTTTTTAGGCTGCCATTCGCTTTCAGCGCCATCGGAAGTCCACCAGATAGCTCACTGTGTAAGTATGTAGGTGCTGAGGAGAAGGGATGTAAGATCTGAAGCTGCAACATCATACTTCTCAGGTGTCATTTTGCTGTATTATATTTCTTGTGTGACACATTTCCATTGGGAGAACAGGGTTATGTTGAAATTAAAAAGATGCCTAGGCCATGATGTTTCATAATGTGGACATTAACAACCATATTAAATATCCAGTGTAAATATCCAGCATGTCTTACGGAATTTTGAGAGTAGCCTAAAATTCAATTGAGGTTCTGAGCCTGTTGATCGCCAACTAGTAGTGAAATCTCCACTGATCCATTGATTTTGGTTGGATTTTTATTTTTTTTTTCTGCGGAATGAGTATACTGTTTGGTGAAAAGAATGGCAGATTGACTGATGTCATAATTTGGGGAAATAATTGATTACCAATGAAATAAACATGAAAATATTGGAAAAAAGAGAGAAAACGCCTAATTTTTTTGCATTAAATTGATGCGATATTTCCAGCAGAGCAGACCCTCCAATTATTGGTTCTTAGGGTCAAAGTTAACAGAAAAACACAAATAAAAAGTATGGCACACCATCTCAGGTTCAACCCATTTTTTAGACTTTGGCTCCCTGACTATTAGGCAGAAAACAGTTAATGAATATCTTTCTCTTCTGATTAGAATTTCATCCGCAAGACTACATAGTGCACCTTAATTCATCAGGGGTGATATTTAATTCATTCAAATTGCAATAATTCCTTCCCACAAGCCATAATAACCAGGGCTGTCTTGTTGTGTCTGCCCTCTTTAGGCTCATTTGAACTTGAGAAAATGTACAAATTGGATTTGCCTGTAGACCAAACCGAAGTGAAGGCTGCAGAGAGGCGAAGGTCTGCAGAGACTACACGGAAGGCCAGGATCTTCAACACCCGGCATCGTGTGATGGGCATTGACGTTGATGCTCTCAGCCAACAGGTCCAGGAGAAAAAGCATCAGCAGAACATGGAGATGCAACGGGACAAAGCTTTTGGTAACCTGCATGAGATGAGAGCCAGGGGAGGGTTCAGAATTAACAGGGACTACTGAATCTCCTATGAGAATTCTGTCTCCATTTATGAAATCACCTTTAATGAGCATTGATTTGCTATTTATTTTCTTTACATTGCAGATAAGTTGAAAAAGTATCATGATGATGCACTGCTGCAGCAAGACAGTAATGAAGAAGAGAAGCGGGCAGCTTTGCACACTGACCTGACCCAGTATTGGGCCACTCATCAACGTGTGGAGGACTCTCGAGATGCTGATCTCAAGTGTGGCCTGAAGGGGGCATTCAGCATCACTATTCCAGAGGGCGAGATGGGGCCCGCCAGTATGCAGATCTTTCAGGTAGGCATTGTGCAACGGGCAGGTGCATCAAAGACCAATGAAACAAAATCTAGGGAATGGTTTAAATAAATCACCTCCTGAGCACCACCTCTACTGTGTCTTTGTTTCATGTACAGGGAGAGGGAACTGGAGAGGAGCAAAAGAGGAGAGAACAAATGAAGATGACGGAAAGAGATCTGCGAGTGCAGAAGGAATTAAACGAGAGAAAGCACATGGGAGACAAGCACAAAGGTGAAAAGAGACGGGCACACACACACACCATGATCACTGATGAGCTAACATGCTGTACCCTGTAGCCTCTGCAAATCACACACATGCTTCATGCTTTCCTGCACAAACAATCACACACTCCTACGCACAGCCCTTACTGCCAGGTGGCATTGATGGATGCTCATCCCTGAGAGCCATTATGCATGTGCGAGTGTGTCGCTGAAGAGCTTTGTACAATGGGTAATGGCTGTTGCAGGTGTGAAAAACACACAATAAGTGATTTCCAACACGTGTGTGTGTGTGTGTGTTACAGAGATGCTCGTGAGCAAAGAGCTGGTGCTTCAGGACCTTAGGGGGGTTCAGCTGCAGGCACTCGAGGAGGACTGTAAGAAAGCTGCCCGCATCTCGCTCGACAACTACAATCGAGCTCTGGTACAGTACATGCATGTGCACACACAGATGGACACACAGATGCACACACATGCCACCCGCTGATGTGGAGGCTCACAGCGAAATCCAATGGGGGTTGGAGTTCTGACGTGGTGTTCTCAGGTGGGACTGTGGAATTAAAATCGCTAATTGAAAATGTTAAGTGATGCGTGCACACACACTTGCTGCAGGAAGGCAGCCATCATATTAGTTTGTACCAAGCAACTGGATGGTTGCACTGCTTTGATTTGTGCGTGGGCCCTGTCTGTTTTTTAGAAGCAGCCATTTAGCTCTCCCTTTCATTTGCCTGAATGCACTCAGCTTAAACCTCCATTGGGAAGCATCATTATAAATCCTTCAGGTCGGGCTATTTTTCACGACAATTATGTGGTTTCTCTAATAACCACTCACATGCGCAATGCACAGGCAAATAACACTGACTGAGCGATTTCTCGAGGGGGGACATTCACCATATGGCTGAGTCTTGGCTCTATGCTAGAACCACATATTAGAGGATGCTATTGTAATCATCGAGGGCATGTTCAATCAACTGTCTGTGGATCAGTGTTACCACTTCCTTTACCCCCCACAGGCTACAGAGCAGGCAGAGACACTGAAGGAGCAGCGCAGGAGGGAGGAAAGGGAGAACCTTGCGGAGTTGTTGCACACACTGACGTCCGACATGATGACAGAGTGTGCAGAGGCAGGGAAGAGAGAGGTGGGAGGAGGGAGGCCGCCCCAGGTTCTCATAGACAGGTGGAAGGGGATGAGTCCCGAACAGCTAAGCGCCATCCACAGGGAGAGAGAAGAACAGCGTCTTCAGAGACAGGTACCAATGCAGCTTGCATACACACACACTCGCCTCTCACTCTGCTTTACTTCAGATCTACCCTTTCCCTCCAAACTCACAACAAGGGATGTTAAAGGTACAATATGTAGGAATTTAAGTTTCAAATGTTCCAAAATTAACTAAAAACTACTGACAGAATGTGAAGAAATAAGTGTTTTGACGTTATGTCAAAGTTGTCTGTTGTGTTGTAGTGATATTAACCGAATTTAGCATGCTAATCCGCTAGCCGCAGCCCATCTTTTCCTGTAATAATCCTCTCAGCTCCCAGTCTAGACCAAAACAGCTAACCGAGCTAACTGAGCTAGCTAACCTACAGCAGCTACAGTTAGCATCAGTTAGTGGTTAATCTGGTATTATGCTGCCCCATACTTGTTTAAAGTATGAATTCGAGTGGTGGACGATTACACATATTGGTCTTTTAATGATCAATTATTAATCAATTGATCTTTGTTAAGAACTGAACCGATTTAAAATGTTTAAACTGACGGTCGTGACGGGAGATGATTTGTCATTTTAGGAATACAGAAAACATTATATACAAATTAATTCTATGACATTTGAGCCATTTAGTAGCCTCTATATGGTTTGGATTTTGTTGGCAGTTGTGAATAACGACAGATGGGAGTAATTTTTTCAATCATTCAATTAACTACTTGTTTACTTAATCTGTTCTGTTAACGCAGTTTTCTAATGGAAAATATGAACATTCATATGTTATTAACAGTTAATCCAATAAGGGATATTTATGGCAGCTGAGTTTCAATTAAAGAAACTGCTTAAAATGTGCATCCCTACATGCAACTCCTTAAAATTGGAGCATAAATTGGTGACAATTAAAGGACAAACTTCACTGACCTGTATGGATCTGAATGTATTTTGTGTCTCCACTAATTTATTCAGGATTTACCTTCAATTTGTCATCCATGTCTATGATTATTTGTGAAACTGTCCTCACAGATGCATTTGTCTAAAGGTTGTGACCACAGGGGTATTATGGATGCATGATATTGGATTTTTGGCAATGCCGATACTGATATATGCACATTTCTTTTAGACCTAATTGATAACAGAACATCAAGTCTGCATTACTAATCAAAATGCGCACATTGACTGGCAAAGTAAGAACAACTATTTAGTTTATTAGTTTGCAACACATGCACATAATTAAAGTTTCATTTTGTCGGCCTGTCCTTCATATATGGGTAGAAATGTTAATTTCAGGCCGTTGCCACAATCTCGTCACAATGACATTGTGCCATTATTATTGCATCCCTACTATTATCCCTACTATTCCCCCCTCTGAGATTGTTTTAAAGGTTTCTTTCTTCTTCTTTTTTTAACTGAAGTACCAGAAAAAAAAATGTTTGTGTTGCAGAGAGATGATTTATCCTATTAACCATGTTGGCACGCCTCAATTTTATCTTGCAACCTTTTTCGCCAGGTCCCTGGGTTTGGAAGAAAACTTTTTTTGAAATATTTTTTTAAACCTGGTATCCCACATGACAAATCTCCTCAGGTTCTGCATTGAGACTTGTTTTATTTTTGCATCTTTAGAGACAACGTGATGCTGAGAAGGCTCAGGACGCAGCCAGGGAACTCCAGCTTCTGAGGCTGACCAGAGAAGCAGAGGAGGAGGAGACCAGAGCAGCAGAGCTCAGGAGAGAGAAGAATATTCAGACAGACCGTTATAATGTGCAGCTGGCCAGAGAGCAGCAGGCATAGTGAGTACAGCACACAGGCATACTTACACCAACTATTCAGGCAGTAGTCAGCAAATGTATTTTAGGAGAGGTAATTTAGTGCTCTTCGGTAGAATTCAGTTTCAAATAAACATTTTCTCGGAAATAGTTACTCACCATGTGTTTATTTGTGTTTCTCTCTGCCACAGTCAGGAGTACCTGAACAAGAAGCTCTACACCAACAAACCCACCAAGAGCTACTTCAATCAATTCAACACCAGCTCCCGCTGACCACCGCAGAACTTACACAGGCTTATCCTCCTGTGACAATGTGCTAATAAAATCTATTGATTGTTGTACTCACACTGAATGTGAATTGAACCTGAGTGATCAATACTTCCTGCTTACAACGTACACATATGCGTTGATTTTATCGGCGGATACTGATGACAACAAAGGAACCCTTTTTGATACAGATTGTTCCACGTACTTTATTTTCCAGTCATATATCCAGTTACAGTGGTAGATTCATAATGCAGTTACAGTTATATTGGCCCCATGTGTGGTACAAATCCACCCAATGCCATCCGACATGTTGTCAACCCATGATACATATAGATACCACCAGTTCCATTGTGCTAATTGTGCACCCCACACACCACAAAGAGGCACATCTACATTTGGGCAGTGACAATCACTCCCTTCCTCCCCTATGATCTCTCCCTCCCCTCCCGTTCAGGCATTGTTGTTTAAAATCTGCTTGTCTGAGTTCTGAAGATGCTTCTCTAAACAAACCAATCCACTTTTTTAAGAGGTTTTTATCTTTTCAATATAAAAAAAAAAGGGGGGGAAGGGGAACAGCAGTGGAAAAGCAAAGGCCAGCATCCTCTGCTTTCCCCTCGACACATGAAAAGCAAAGAGTGAGTGGCAGTCGAGTGAGTATCTGTGTGTGTGCACTCATTCCTCATTCAAAGCTAACATTTGCCCCGAACACTGACAAACACAGATGTTTAGCAGCAGATAGTCAAGTTAGAATATTGGCATATTTTGTGTCATTCACCGCTCCTGTATGAAAATAGATTTTTTTTTCTTTTTTAAAAGCTTTATTTGTCCTGAGTGTGTCTGAATAACCAACAACAGGGAGCTTACACACACCTGCTTCACTGCCATTGGCCTTTTTGGACATCCCGTAAGCTTTACCCCAGGGACTGTCAGGTGATGGTTGGCCAGTGTCAAGCTTTTATATGAACAGAGAGAACTGAGGCAGCAACGTTGCATATAGGTACTCCCTGTGGTATGCACAAACTGACCTGCTGCATCCCTGCCTCTCATAACTGCATCAGACAAAAACTCCACAGATATTCACTGCGCTGCGATGCATCGCTGGATGGTTATGGGCATGAACGCAATCTTAGCTTTCATTGTAATGTAACTACTACTATCACTAAATGACACTAATGTACAAGTTTTTTTTTTTTTGTTTTTTTAATTTTGAAATGTTTGCAAACATCTACAGAACAAATGTGGATTTTTTTTTCTCCCATTTTTATTTTTTTCCTCAACTATGAACTATTTTTGCTAAAACAGCCAAATCTCACTGCAATCGTTAGTCAAAAACGGAAAGTTTGAATTTATAGCAACAGTACAAAGAAGGAAAATGCAACATTTTAAAATTAGGTGGTTTCAAACCTGCACATTTTTATATCAAACATAGTTGGGTTCATCAAAACAACTGTAAGGGTTGTATTTACATTCTGTGTGTGTGGGGGGAAACAGGCCTTACAGGTCTTTTCATAACCACTGTTATCTCTCCAGTATCTTGAAGCTCAAAATTGTGTTCATCAGTAGCATGTAAAATACAATTTACATGCCCATCTTTAAAAAGAATACATTCTCTGTGTTTGATGTAAATACCAACTGCTTGTCTTTATTATACATCATCACGCCTGTCTGCAGTATACACTTGCATTGATGAGTGTCTGAAAATAAAACCTTGAGAATGTTTCCACTCTCTAATCTGTAAATATACATAAATACTGCTCCCTCAAACAGTTTGTGTGGCATGAGATGGACAGGTATGAAAAGATTGTTAATTAGAGACAACAATGTTTTTTAATACAGTGTAGAAAGAGACAAGGACAGAGATACAGAAAGCTACACATAGGTCTCGACACAAAAAATTACAATATCATCTCCAATAATGACATTACACTTCTGGTGGGAAGGCGAGAGAGTAATGACATTGATCTGGTGCTCTATGCAGACCCAGCAGGCACAGGAACTTAGAAGGAGCATGTACATATCTATAATACTGTATTATGGCTAAATAGATAGATGTAGATGCAGCTATATACACCAGATGCTACTCAGCATTTTCACAGCAAGTTCCCATAATGCATCCAATGTTATAGTAAGAAACTTGGCTTCACTTAGTTTCAATTAAAACAACGTTTATCTATCAAAGTGTCAATAAAGAGAAGGTTTTTTTTTTTCTCCAACAAATGGTGTAGAAAACAATGTGAAAAAGTGATGATATAAATAAAAGATAACAAAAAGGATGTTTTGTATTCAAACTCATTTGTAAAAAATAATAAAAAATGTCATTGGCGAGTACAATCTTAGACATCGAATGGCGTTAGACATACAAAACACGTGCGAAATCATATAAGGCATGATGAATATCTAAGACTCAAGACTTTTTTACAGCAGCGTGTGCTGTCTGTTCCCCCACACTAGGCTCTACCATCATCCTCCTCCTTCAATGCACAACTCTGTCTCTATGGGACCACACCTACGATCCCTCCGATATGTCTACCTGTACCACATTCTGTCTTTATCTTTCTATGGAGTTGTTTGCGGAGAGAGAAACAAAAGAGAGGAAAGGGAGAGAAATGAATGTTAGTCATTAAGCTCTGCTGTAAACCACACAGGTAAAGGAGGGCGAGGGGGGTCAAAGGACATCATCAGGTCAGTCAGACTTGTATCACATTGTCCACTACTTTGGACACTCCTTTGGTCAAAAAAGTCCGGTCGATCAGATGACGGCCAGGTGCATCTGAATAGTCAATATATTGATTGTGTATTGGTCATTAAATTACGGATCAGCGAGTCAGTAGGGAACAGGAGCGTATGGGCACGTATGTGTTGACATGTTTTGGTCTGATGGTTCCCCGGCGGATGGTAGGGGTGGGGAGGTTAATTGAGGATGGTGACTGAGTTGGGCATGCCATTGGTGGCTGGAGTGATGGTGGTGGGGTTGAGCGGGGAGTTATCTCCTGGCCCCTCGCTGGGCCGACTGAACTGGCTGGCCAGGGACTCGTCCATGTTGAGCTCCGTGGTGATGGCGCTGCTGCCGTTGAAGTCCAGGTTGTCCTCGCTGCATAGCTTGCTCTCCTCGCCCAGGGACGGCAGGCTGGCCGTGCGCTTCTCCTCGAGGTCACTGAGAGCACAGAAGGGGTCAAAGCAAGACATGTTATGAAGAGGCATGCTGGAATATGAGAACGGCAACAATTTTAACTGTATAATTGCAACTTTTAAGTCATTTTTAAGTTTTAGAAAGTGTAAAATTACATTATAATTAAACTGATTATTTTTAGGTTTGGCAAAATAAGACTATTTATGACAGCACGTTGAGCTATAGGATATTGTGATCGCCATTTTTCAGTTTCTAATGTTCTATAGACAAATCATTTACAGGACAATAATCAGCAGATTAATCAATAACAAAGGTAATACATTTCACCATGATTATACCAAAGATACAGGGCAGTCAGACAGTACAAAAGGCTTTGGGATAATAAAAGAGCCGGTTTGGGATAGCAGCACAGCATACCTTTCTAGAGATCTGCATAGCAGGGGCAAGCATTGGGGAGAAGAGGGACAGTGAAAGGAACACAAAGGGTTAGGAAAAACAAACAGTGCCGAGGGAGTCAGGGCTGTGCTAGGATTCAGACTTGAAATGATCCGTAGGAACATAATGTAACACTGAAAGAGCCGACGTGCATTCAGATGACAAACCTGTACTCTCCAAAAGTCTCATCCTTCATAGGCCGCGCTTCTGAGTCCATCGGCCCCTCTTCTTTATCTTTCACTGAGGAGGAGATTATTGGAATTTATTATCAGGAAGATCTCATCCATGTTTCTCTCTAAGCCACTGTCTCAGACATGGATAATGACATTCTGTCGCACGGCGAGATAACACCAAGTGGAAAAAAAGAAGATAAAAACATTTGGCCTGATCTGAACCTGTTGATTTATGCAGATTTCTCGTGTGACTTTCGTCGTAGTAACTGCCGCTACGAAAATTACTCTTAACATTGAAAACAATTTAATAATTAATTAGTCAGAGTGGTCGCATTTATTATTCAATTAATCCTTGTTTTTAGTACAGACAATAAAGTCTACTCAAAAGGATCCAGCCACGTGTTTCTCTCTCAGGAGGAAAGAGATAAAAGGCTGGTACTTTCCTCTGACCAGGCAGACAGTGACCTGCAGGCTGCAGTTCTTCTTTTGGTTTGTGATTAATATTTTGCAGTCCTTTTCGGGGCAAAGCCTCTCTTTTTCATTATCACAGTAAGGAAGAGCAGGCTCCGAGGTATGTTTCACTACATGTTTGATGTGAGGGCTGCAAGGAGGAAAGTTGGACCAGTGAAAACTGGCCAATCATTTGAAGTTGAAGCCACCGCATGGATCACACCGGGAGCTGTTTGAGCAGAATTTTAAACATGGTGCAATCTTATTTAATTCTTTCCAGTAATAATAATCTTGTTTACTGCTGTGCATTACTGTAAGTGCTTGGCTTCTATTTCTACCGCAGTGTCGTTTTCATTATCAGACAGCTTTATGGCTCCAGACAGTCCAATGTTACCCACAGAGCTTGTTTAGAGCGTGACTCAGCAGTAGTATAACATTGTATTGTCCGTGGAAACAGCCTTAGAAGGACGACCGGGTATGGGACATTCTTAAAAAGAAACAGAAAAATAGCTGTCCAAGGCCTCAACCATTTTGTATTCATCAACAGTTGAGTAATCTCTGCTGATGAATGCTTAACATTCATTGCACTTGCCTGAATACTTCCCCCCTTTACTCCTCTTGATGAAGCAGAGGATGAGGAGTATAAGCAGCAGCAGCACGACGGCGCTCACAACACCGATGAACCAGCCCTGCGTGGCAAAGCTGGGCTGCATCTCTGTCACACCTTCAGTGGGGAAAAAAAAGAGGGAGAAGGAAAGAAGAGCGGGTACAATTTTTGTTTTGGTGGAAACAGGATGAAAAGGGTAGGATAAAAAAAGGAACAAAATCTGGAGCAAAAGAGACAGCGCATTATACAGCCTGACAGGGTGGCATTTCACTTGGGAACCAAAGAAAACAGCACAATACGCCAAACAAACACGAGTAATGGATCATTTCATATGGCTAACCAAGCTCTCTATTTTTTTTTACATAAGTCTTTGAAAGCACTTCACAGGCAGTGGAGAGAACTGCAAGACACTCTCAGTAGGATCAGGCTTTATATTTAGAAGTGGGAAGCCCAGAGGAGAGAGCAGAGAAGATGAAAGGAGAGAAGATGAATGAAGGCAGAGCGCTCGGAGTACCTGTTCCGTCTGTCTTGATGGTGGATTCCATGAAGGTGTTGTTGTTGTAGGTGAAGCGTAGATAATATTGAGAGCCTGGAGTCAGGCCCTGGAGTTCGTAGAAAGACTGTGAGGAGTTCACCTTCTCCGTCATCTTCCATTTACTGCCATCTGCAGAGACATGAACCATGATTGACTTTTCATCGTTTAGGGTCATTAAGCTATTCCCAGGATGGGCTAAAAGATTGAATGTAATGAGGTTTTAGTGTACTGTACCATCTTTCTTGAGGTAGTGCACCTGGAAGCTAACATTCCTGTGTCTCTTCTTAGCCACCCAGCTGAGGTTGACTGAGTTTTCCCCCACAGACAGGCTGATGTTGGCAGGAGGTGCTGCAAGACATTCAGTCAGAGCAATCAAACTCGTGATCTAGTGCGACTTGGTCCTCTACGTGTCAGATCTGTGATGGTGAAGATTTGTACCTCCGTCAAGTGTGGTGGCGCCCTCCCTCTTGATGGGCTCTCCATCCCCTGCAGCAGTGCGGCCCCTCAGGTAGAAGCGGTAGTGGCTGTGGCGGTCCAGGCCCTTCAGGGTGAGGTGGGTGACCATGGGGTCATCTATTGTCTCCACCTGCATGGGGCTGTCATCACTCTCCACAACTGACCACAGCACCGGCAAAAAAACACTCAATCACTACTTGATCTTCAACACATCGTTATGGGTGACATATGACTGACTGATGAGCATCATTAGGAGGCTGTGCTTTTGACATTTTTCTAGTCTTATTGATTTAGCTGGAAATGTATCGTGTGGTGTCATTCGCACTACTGTTTTCACTGATGTCTTTGTTTCAGTGTTTGACTTATCAAAGAGAATAATTTATGTGCCCAATGTTATGTAAGGCTATTTTTTTGGGATGAGGGGGTAAACGATGCTCACTCTGTTGGTACTGCAGAAGATATCCAATGAGGACTCCATTGGGCTCGCCAGGAGGCGTCCAGACGAGGGTCATTTCAGTCTCAGAGGGGCTGTCCAGCATCAGGGACATAGGAGGACCAGGAACTAGCAGCAAAACAACAGGCCTGATTAAAATGCTCATGGCTTAAATCATATCTACTATCACCTGTATTCCCCCAACTCCTGGCTGCTCAATATTATCTCTGCCTCAATTTCCCCCTCATTCCATTAATCGACATTCTCTGGATCTCA